>JAVIAB010000156.1:25866366-25958866 GCA_032433765.1 Megaustenia siamemsis
GATAGATAGATAGATAGATAGATAGATAGAGAGATAGATAGATAGATAGATAGATAGATAGATAGATAGATAGATAGATAGATAGATAGATAGATAGATAGATAGATAGATAGATAGATAGATAGATAGATAGATAGATAGATAGATAGATAGATAGATAGATTGTGTCAAAATAATATTTCTCACTTCGCTTGCTCCGCTGGATTTTGAGATAGACAGATAATCTGATCAATCAAGTATGGAAAGAAAAGGAAGGGCAACCTTGGTGTCCAAAAATTCCTACTGATGTCCAATTCTCTCCCTTGTTGAAGAAAGTGAACTATTTGACCTTCATTCACAGTCAAGACTTCACTTCACAACACAGAGAAGAGCCCCCAAAAGGGTTGAAGTCAAAATATATAGAATGTGGGCTGTCACCAGATTTGTTTAATATGTATAGTGAGATTATTTTAAGATCCGTGAGGGGCATGCCTGGAATAACAATCAGTCATAATATAAATAATATAACGTATCCTGATGATACAGTCTTAATCGTTAAGAGTGAAAATGAGTTACAAGAAATGTTGGACATTATTGTGAAAAAAAAAAACAATATAAATGACTCAGCCTTAATAGCAATAAGACACAAGTAATGGTAACAACAAAGAAGATGTCATCACCGCAGTGCACAATAAAGACAAGTGGAACACAATTAAAACAGGTAAATAGATTTAAATATTGGGAACTATGTTAATCTCAGATGGTGGATGCACAAAAGAGGTGAGATGTAGGATGGATCAGACAAAAACAATTTTCCAAAAAATGAGGCAGATACTGTGCAATCCATTTTTGATAACAGAAACATTAAAATAGTTTTTAAATGTTATTTAGAGCCAGTCTTAACATATAGATGTGAATTATGGACAATAGGACGAGAAAGAAGAAAATCACTGCAGGCTGTAGAAATGTGGTTTTATAGAAGAATGTTGAGAATACCACGGACAGCTAAGAAGAGTAATGAAAACGTTCTGAAAAAGGTCAAAGCAAAAAGAGAGCTGATTTACAATATTAGAAGAAACAATCATCATTTTGGCCATGTAATTAAAAGGGAAGAGCTGGGGTATATTGAAACAACTGGGAAATCGAGGGACGAAGAGATAGATGGAGGCAAAGAGAAAATATACCAGACAGCTTAAGAGAATGGCTTGGCAGAAGGTCAACAACGGAAATGATAAGTAACTGTGAAGATCGAAAATTGTGAAGAGACATGATGACATTCGCCAGCAGGTACGGTACTTAATATGAATTATTCTCAAAACATTTTCAAAAGAAAATATCTTCTAATCTCTTTGCCTGCATGAAACCTCCAACTAAGCTCATTTCTTTCATATCAATCTCCACTCTCTCAGAACATTTACAACTAGCTTATTCTTTCATATCAATCTCCACTCTCTCAGAACATTTACAACTAGCTTATTCTTCCGTAACAATCTCCACTCTCTCAGAACAATTCTAACTAACTTCATTTCTCATATATCAGTCTCAACTCTCTCAGAACAATTCTAACTAACCTCATTTCTCACATATCAATATCCTCTCTCTCTCTCAGAACAATTTTAACTAACCTCATTACTCCCTTATCAATTTCCACTCTGTCAGAACATTTCTAAGTAACTCATTTCTCCCATATCAGTCTCAACTCTTTCAGAACAATTCTAACTAACCTCATTTCTCCCATATCAATCTCCACTCTCTCAGAGGAGAAATTTTAAATAAACTCATTTCTCCCATATCAATCTCCACTCTCTCAGAGGAGAAATTTTAAATAAACTCATTTCTCCCATATCAATCTCCACTCTCTCAGAGGAGAAATTTTAAATAAACTACTCATTTCTCTCCATATCAATCTCCGCTCTCTCAGAACAATTCTAAACTGAACTCAACTCTTACCCCGCATATTTACTCTACAAAAAGCGTCAAGTATGATCAGTTCCCTTGTCCTCATCCGATCATCCTTTGCCTCAAGTCAAACTAGCTAAAATCAACTGTCCTGTTATATACTGACTCAACAAATCTCACATACCCTGCCGTCTCAGTTGTCTGCCATCTGCTCCTGTCCTCCACAGTGAACTAAATTTCGTCTTTAATTTCACATAATAAATTAATATCGCACACGATAATCTTTATAATAATTAATGGCTTTATATAAATGGACAGCGCTACTAAATAATCATGATCTGGATTATAGAGCGATAGAACTGAGAAGAGCTTAATTTAATGTGTGATAAGCGTGTTTATTAATGTTTTATTCATTATTTTAAAGTGTAATATGGATAGCGAAGGCGTCAATGATTTTATGAATGGATAATCGTTTCTATATATAGGACGAACATATAATGTTCTTGACACAGGTTTCGTTTTAGAAGCGATGAAACTGGCTCATCATTATCCTTCCATTATCGTCATTATCACGACATTCTTCTCATTATCACGACATTCTTCTCCTTATCATGGCATTCTCTTCGTCTTTACAGACGGATCTGTAAGACGACACCAAGAGAAGTGCATGGACATTTACAGCACGCTCGGCAGGCAGAATAGTCTACGATGACAGTGGTGCATACGCCATGACCACGAGTAGCATGACAATGGAGGCGATGGCAGTGACCTAGGTATTCAAATGGTTAGAGTCACAAGACTACACCCATGCATGTATACTGAGTGATTCGATGAGCATGATAAAAAAAGTGGAGGCGGGCTCTGTACGCATGTAATGGTTAGAGTCGTTGCAGAAATCCAAAATACTTAAGGTCACCTTTGACTATGTCCCTGGACATGCGGGATTACGGGGAAATGAAAGGGCGGACAGGTTGGCTAGCTTCGCTGTCGTTGAGGACGGGCAACCAATGGATCGGGCGGACATCATCAATGCCCTCCGAGATGTGGGAAGAGCACAGGACTTCGACAAACACAGATCCACGTCACTTCTTCGGATGATGGAAATGGGAGTTAAGATGGGCACCGCCAGAAATGAGAAACTTAGTGGCCGTGTAAGAAGACTTATCAACCAACATAGAACTGGAGTCGTCAGTCGCTGGACACTGAGGGAATTGCTGAGGAGGGGATCTGAGCACCTATAAACATGTTCGGAGTGCAATGATGATGACCCGCAATTAACTCAATAACTCAATAACTCTCTTCGTCTCCTCGTTAACAGAGCCGTAGAATATATAAAGAAACAACATATAAAATAGTTTGACCAGTTGACAAGGCAGAACAATCAAAACACAACACAACGAGCCTTCAATAAACGTGAGAACATCAGACGCAAGGGCCGACAACAAAAAAGATGAATTGACGGAATATTAGAAGCACTAGGAAACATAACAGCAGTAGAGGCGAACAGAAGAACAAAAGATGGATTGATGGAATATTAGAAGCACTATGAAATATAACAACAGCAGAGGCGAACAGAAGAGCAAAAGATGGATTGATGGAATTTATAAAGCACTATGAAATATAACAACAGCAGAGGCGAACAGAAGAGCAAAAGATGGATTGATGGAATATTAGAAGCACTATGAAATATAACAACAGCAGAGGCGAACAGAAGAGCAAAAGAGGATTGATGGAATATTAGAAGCACTAGGAAATATAACAACAGCAGAGGCGAACAGAAGAGCAAAAGATGGATTGATGGAATATTAGAAGCACTAGGAAATATAACAACAGCAGAGGCGAACAGAAGAGCAAAAGATGGATTGACGGAATATTAGAAGCACTTGGAAACATAACATCAGCTGAAGCGAATAGAAGAGCAAAAGATGGATTGACGGAATATTAGAAGCACTAAGAAACATAAGAGTAGCAGAGGCGAACAGAAGCGCAACATACAACACATTATATCTCCCCTCGACGCTGAAAGGCAGATGAGGAGGAAAGGGATAAGAAGAAGAGAACACATATATTTTGACATAAATACGCAATCTCTCTCTCTGTTTCTCTCTCTCTACTCTCTCTCTCTCTATCTCTCTCTCTCTCTCTCTCTCTCTTCACTTTGTCTTATACTCTTTTGGATGTCGAGGGAGATGCAAAGTTAGTTCTTTCCTTCTAAGCGGTCTCAACCATTGTCAGTTGATGTTGTAGCGTTCCTCAGATGTTGTAGCGTTCCTCAGATGTCGTAGCGTTCCTCAGATGTTGTAGCGTTCCTCAGATGTTGTAGCGTTTCTAAGATATTATGGCATTCCTCAGATATGGTAGCGTTTCTCAGATGTTGTAGCGTTCCTCAGATGTTGTAGCTAACCTCAGATGTTGTAGTATTCCTCAGATGTTGTAGCGTTCCTCAGATGTTGTAGCGTTCCTCAGATGTTGTAGCGTTCCTCAGATGTTGTAAGCCTTTAATGGGTACCGGATTTTTTCTGAGAAAGTAAAGCTGCACGGGCGTAATACCGACCACATTACCCCAAAATCTTGTGCCGAAGGTCTGTAAAATTTATGGTCATTAACACCATACTCACTATACGTCACTTGGCGTGACGGGAATACTTTACTCCTTTTATATAACAATAAGGGACAGTAGAGAGCTTACTTAGACACTGCAGTATTAACCCTGGTGCGGGACAATTCGTTGAGGTTAATATATGTGCATAGTGACACAAGACTGGTAGGGGTAAGGTTGTATATGACAAGAAATAAATACAGGTTTGTTCCTTTGACGAGTTCGTAAGCCAAACGTTAAACAAAATATCATCATCCTCGACATATCAACAGTTAATGTATTGATGTCCTCGTGATAACAGGCATTGGCCATTTTGCTTGGACCGTCTTACTATGCATTAGAGCAGTGAGCGAAGTGATAAGCATCGACATTGATAAACAACAATAGCAACATACAAACGAGGACATACAAACGAGGACAGACTAACGAGGACAGATTAACGAGGACAGACAAACGAGGACAGACAAACGAGGACAGACTAACGAACTGCAAGAGACGAGAGTTACCCAAGCTGTTCCTACAAAATCATCATCATCATGTGCCATGCCGGTTGGCGTAGGCGATCATATCCTTCCACAATCTTCTATCTACAGTGTATCGTATCGATCCTGTTCTTTACTTTTTTCCATGCCATGACACTAAGCTATCAAACATCTTCTCTCTTTGTCGTCCCCGATCTCACTTTCCATGAAATTTGCCAGGTGTAACCAAGCCTTCCAATTCTCATGACGTGCCTGAAAAATGTTGATTGTTTCTTTCTGATGTTTTTAAAGAGCTCCCATTTGGTGTTGGCCTCTTTGAGAATTTCCTCATTGGTCTTTTTAGCTGTCCAGAGAACTTGTAACATCCTTCTGAGAAATCCTATCTCCGTGGCCTCTAATCGTCTTTTCTTTTGTTTGTCTACTGCACATGATTCGCTTCCATAGGTCAGAATTGGTTCTATATAGCACTGATGAACTCTGTTTCTCACTTCTATTGACATGGATTTGATGCATATTAGGTTTTTTATTTCTGAAATTCCTTTTTTGTTCTGGGCTATTCTGCTTTTTTTTTTTCCCCTATAGTGCATCTTTCATCTGATGTTATTATTGTGTCCAAGTATTTGAAACGTTGCACTTGTTTCAGATTTGTCCTGTTTATTTTTATGCCGATGATGATTCTCTCTTTGTCACGACCATTGCTACAGAATACGATAGTTAAAAAGGCTTCCTACCGTCCACTCGGCTTAAAATATGTAATTCGTGCTTGGCCATTAGTCTTTGAGAACAGAAGTAATGGGAGTTAAAATAGACACAACAGATGTGGGGGATCCTACCCTCTGCATTCATTTCCAACGACGCTGCTCTACATCGGTATAGTTATCTGTAATAATCATTGTGCGCCACATGATGATGAAGGGACGGTTAGATATATTGTGACAACTTGAAACATTGAGGAAAGATAGAAGAAAAACAGAGCAACGAGATAATAGTTGAAGATAATTGTTTGGAAGAATTTGTGTAATTTAACATCTTCACCTTTAACTTTGTGTGTGTGTGTGTATGTGTGTGTGTGTGTGTGTGTGTGTGTGTGTGTGTGTGTGTGTGTGTGTGTGTGTGTGTGTGTGCTGTATGAGTAATCGAAGCGGTAAATTCACTGTTCTTGTGTGTTCTTTATAAATTCACTGTTCTTGTGTGTTCTTTATGAATGAACGATGTGATAAATTCACGGTTCTTGTGTGTTTCTTATGAACAAACGAAGCGATAAATAATTCACGATTCTTGTGTGCTCGTTATAAATTCACTGTTCTTGTGTGTTCTTTATGAATGAACGATGTGATAAATTCACGGTTCTTGTGTTTCTTATGAACAAACGAAGCGATAGATAATTCACGATTCTTGTGTGCTCTTTACGATCATATCTAGACGAGAAAGATAACTTGAACGATAACCAGCTTCATTAGAAGATTAACTGTGAGACCGTTGTTTGAAAAAAATGCGGTTGGTCGAAGTCTTCCAGTGCAACCCTCTCGTGGCTGTCAAGTACCCTCAAAAGATGTCTAACTTTGTGTCTTCTTCATTACCTCCAAAGATCATCATGAGGTTCCCAAAGTGCATGCGACTTGTCTCGACCCTCTTCTGAATTCTGCGAAATCCTCGGTGTGTTGCAGGAACTTTCTATTTAATTAAGATTGTGTTCACGTTTTTTGAAATATGATAAAATTTACGATTTTTTTTTTTTTTTGGTTTGTTTTTGTCTTGTGTACAAAAATATCATTATCATCATCATTGAGTGCCGTCTCCGCATCGAAGGCGCTACCATGGAGCGCCATTCTACTCTGCCTCATGCTTTGATGGTGCAGATTGTCATAGGCTGACTTGTCCATCTTTTGATGTTCATTACGAGCCCTGGTTAATCATTACGAGTCCTGGTTAATTTTTCCAATCTTTACGAGTAGTGGTTAACCTCTCGATCTTTACAAGTACTGGTTAATCTCAATACTTGCGAGTACTGGTTAATCTTAATATTTACGAGTACTGGTTAATCTTAATATTTACGAGTGCTGGTTAATCTTAATATTTACGAGTACTGATTAATCTTAATATTTACGAGTACTGGGTTATCTTCTAAATCTTTACGAGTAATGATTAATCTTAATATTTACGAGTAAGTGTTAATCATCTCAATATTTATAGCTAGCATTTATTAGTCTGTAGATATTAAGTTGTGTTTTGGCATAATTATACTAGGCAATATAAGAAGGTAGTTTGCTATTCATTTCCTTCTTGGCAGTGACTGTACTAGTCGGAGATCGCAGCCATTGTCTCTATACATGAGATCCTCTGCCTGCTATCGCGGAGTAGGGACCATAATCGGCCCTACTTGTCGGCTGGTCCCACAACTCCATCCATCAAAGAAGGGAAATACTAGATAGCTTGGTGTCATGATATGGGAAACAGTCAACAACTGAACTGATACGATGCATTGTAGAAAGTAGATTGTGGAAGGACATGATCGCCTACGCCAACGGTATGGCACATGATGATGATGATGATGGTGAAGATGATGATGAAGATGATGATGATGATTTATTAGTCTAGAAGTTCAATCCTCTCTTTATTATTTCTTGAACTTCCAGCAATTATTATATTTTTTTTAAACTTAACATCCCTCCAACTTGTCCTTTATGCAACTTCCGGAGGGAAACAGTTACACGTCATCTCTTTGGATGCCTAGTCCTTGCTCACTTGAGGACAGAAATCTCTTAAATCATCTCATCATCATCATCATCATCATTATCATCATCATCATAATCATCATCGAGCGCCGTCTCCACAACGAAGGTTGACTACCATTTAGCGCCATTCCACTCTGTTTCTTGCTTTGCTGGTGCAGGCTGTCATAGGTTGACTTGTCCATATTTTGATGTTACTCGTCCATGTTAGTCTTGGTCTGCCTCTCTGCCTCTTTTACCTTGCATTTTCCCTTCTGATTTTACCTTTAGTAGGCTGTTGTGTCTTTTAACATGCCCAAAAATTTCATTTGTCTTGTTCTAATTGTGTTTAGTAGTATTCTTTTGATTTTTTAGTTGTTTTAAAACTTTATCGTTCGTTTTCTTTTCCTTCTATCCAATTCTACAAAAATATCATCATTTGTATTATTCCTAACAACATTTTGTGAATACCGGTCAATATGGCGGATAGGCGGCAAGAACCAATGAGGCTCATTATTGTAGTGTCCTCATTTTCTAAGTCCGGCTTATTGCCAGAGTTACTGAGTGTAGTGCTTTCTGCACACCGTGAGGTGTTTTGTTCATCCGGATTGTGTTTCGATATTCCGATTGCTTACGATGAATAATGATATCGTATAATGTAGGACATTTCAGCCGTGTTCACGTTTGTGCCGCTTGGCCTTAAGTCTTTTGATCATTTCTGCAGCTGTTGATACGATGGGTATTGCAGCTGCCTTGTTTGCAGTGATACAAGGACCTTCGACTAGCAATAATCACAATCATAACATTTTGTGACTGTGGCGTAGGCGATTATGTCTTGCCACATCTTCCTGTCAGTAGTGTTGTAATTCACCTCTTCCCGTGACACAAGACGCCTTGGTAGAGCAGCGGTTAGTGAGCTGACGTACTGAGGTTCGCCTCCTCGGGTGACCGCCGACTTTGCTTACCAAGTCTTAGTTGGTAATCATTTATTACTCTGGTGATAGAGAAAGGCGGCCTAGTGGAGTGCTGACCATACTAACCCCAAAAACGTGCCAATGGTTTCAACAAATTATGACACCAAATGATAAAACACCGGAAGTGACAGTATTTTTTCCCATCCTTCCTTCCCTCCTTCCTTCCTTCCTTCCTTCCTTTTTTCTTTATTTCCTTTTTCCTTCATTCGTTCCTTCCTTCCTTCCATCTTCTACTGGACAGTTCCTGGTATTGTTATGGATCTAGCGAGATAGTGTATATCTAGCCAGAGTGGTCAACCTAATCGGTATCTTCCCTCACTTCTACCCACAATAGTTCTTTCCTTATATCTCCCAATTAGCCACTTAATCGTCAAATTTGTATTTTCAAACAAGTCCTCATTCGAATATGCTACTCTTGTAATTGTAATTGTTATTCTCCCGATTTGCAGCACAAGTGATCGATTCGGCCATCTGTTCCCCTAGCCAACTATCTTTTCCTTATCTAGATAAATTAATAACTCTGCTTCTTAAATAACAGGAACAAAACATGTTATTTACAAAATATTTACAGTTTTAGTACATCAAGGAATGTCAGTTAATTTATAACGAAAATAATAGCAACTAGCAATAAACATAATATTTGTTTACCGGATAAACTTAATTCCCTGTTACGGTATTGTTATGTATAGGGCTTCTCTAATTACTCAGAGAGAAATGAGTCCAAGGTTTCCAATGTAAGAAATATATGGTGAAACTATATCAAACCTTGAATTGGCTATTGATTTCCCGCGCTGGTGTGGGTGGAACCTTGTTTCGTATGGTCACGTTCTCAGTAATTGAAATATAGATAAGGCCAGTCATGACTAAATATCATCATCATCATCATCAAGTACCGGGCCTGCTGGAGTAGGTGATCATGTCTCTCCACAACTTTCGATCTCGGCAGCTATTTATCATTTCTGTTGTTGACCTTTTGCCAAGCCATTCTCTTAAGCTGTCTGGTATTTTCTCTCTTTGCTTCCCTCTATCTCTTCGTCCCTCAATTTTTCCAATTGTTACAACATATTCCAGTTGTTCTCTTCTCTTTACATGGCCAAAAAATGATGATTGTTTCTTCCTAATATTGGAAATTGGCCCTCTTTTTGCTTTGACCTCTCTCAGAACCTTTTCATTACCCTTCTTAGTTGTCCATGGTACTCTCAACATTCTTCTGTAAAACCACATTTCTACAGACTCCAGTGATTTTCTTGTCTGTTGTCCTATTGTCCATGATTCGCATCCATATGTTAAGACTGGCTCTACGTAACTTTTCAGAACTCTTTTTTTTCTTGTTTCTATTGTCAGAAATGGATTGCATAGTATCTTTCTCATTTTTTAAAGCTGCTTTTGCGTGAGCCATTCTTCATCTCACCTCTTTTGTACATCTTCCATCTGAGGTTAACAAGAGTTCCCAAATATTAAAATTCATTTACCTGTTTTAATATTGTTCCACTTGTCTTTATTTTGCACTGCGGTGATGTCTTTTTCTTTGTTGTTACCATTACATCGGTCTTTTTGCTATTAAGGCTGAGTCCTTTATTTTTGCTTTATTTTCCTATAATGTCCAACATTTCGTGTAACTCATTTTCACTCTTAGCTATTAAGACTGTATCATCAGCATACCTTAGATTATTTACATTATGACCTCCAATTGTTGTTCCAGGCATGCCCCTTTTGGATCTTAAAATAATCTCACTATAAATATTAAACAAATCTGGTGACAGCACACAACCCTGTCTAACACCCTGTTTTATTTGTTGAAACATTCCCAATTGGTTTCCAGTTCTTATGGCCGCTGTTTGTTGCCAGTACATGTTCTTTATTATTCTTAGATCTTTGCTGTTCACTTTTATGCTTTCTAAAATTTTGATTATTTCTTGATGCTTTACTTTGTCAAATGCTTCAGATGTCAAAATAATTGAGAAGCCTAGTCTTTTTTGTCTTATGTTTCCCTTTCTATCACTGGAAGAAAATTATGTTATTTTTTTCTCTTTCATTTTCCTTGTTTTAAATGGAAATGTATAGAAACTACCACTGTCATCATCATGATGTACCATACCAGTTGGCGTGGGGGATTATGTCATTCCACAAACTTCAATCTACCGTGCATCGTATCAGTTCTGTTGACTGTTTTCCATGAAATGACACCAAGCTATGTAATCTCTGTAATCATTAATTTTATATTTTGTATATTAAACAACTCAAGCATTACAGTCTAGTAATTTATTTGTTAATGTTTGAGAATATGGAATTTAGAATCACTTTTCTGTCCATAAATTCCACCAGTGGTAGTTGATCAATTCTTATGTCAGATGACCTGTGAACGACCTGTTGGCAAAGTGATCACTTTTGTATTGTGCTCACCACGAGTCCAACAGTTTGCATTAGTACTTCAAGCATAGTGACTACGTAAAAGAGTAGCAGTTAGAATCCTATTTTCGTGTGTCTTCTGTTGTTCTTCTAGTTCTATTCTATTGTTTGTGGACTTTCTGGGAACTATAAATGTTTGTGTGTCATGTTTAAGTCAGGATTTCTGCAGCTGATTGGACGGGAAAGACCCGGCCATCTCTGAGTTGTTGAAAAACAACATTTGGCAAGTCGGATATCTCTTCCTACTTTATAAATGTCAATAAAAAACACGAGCCCATATTTATGGAACTATTATAAAGTTGAAATGGGGAGTTCCTAGTCTAGAGTTGCAATGCCGGACAGACAGGATCCGAGTTCAAAGATAACCAAAGGCTGTGGTATTTTCTTCAACCTTAAAAAACATTTAATCCCTGGCTTATTCGTCACGTTACCATCTCAAAAAGAAAGGCAAGTCCCAGAAGACTGGCAAGAAGCTACCATTGTCTCATTTTGGGCGTTCTTCTCGAGAATGCATGGAAAAAGACCAAGAGAAAGACCCAGAAGAAGATGTATAGATGCAGTGACAGAGATATGTAAGAACAAAGGAAAATCACTAATTCAGACAGTTCGAGCAGCTCAAGAACGACAAATGATATAACCTTGACATCTTTTCGGTATCAGTGAGAAAAGAAGAAGACGAAGACCATCCCAAACTTCGACACCCACCCCCACTGACAAACCTGATCACTGGGTAATGATATCCGAATGTCTAGTCCTCTCAAATAACGACAATAAACAGGACGTCCTGTATGCACCCACAAACGTTAGTGAAATTATTGGCAGTTAAATCGAAAAGAGTATCATACACGTGGCCGCTGCCCGGGCAAACGTGTCTTCAAAAACCTACCCCCACCGTGGATCCCAGGCTGTGCCTAGGAATTCGTGTCAGAATTCTCCTTTGAATTTGTTGAGGAGGATATTTCAACACCTATGGGTTCGCCCAGTGTGCAGTGATGGTGATCCTAACACAAACACAGATGTAAATCAAGAGAACTTGTTAGTTTAAAAAAAAATAAGCAAAGTACCCCCGTCACGCTTAGAAAGAACTAACATTTCTAGCACACCAACAAAGACGTCATGAAACACAGTTAATGTGCAATATCAAATTAATAATTTACACACTACACATTGGAATTAACCATATAGAAAATGGTATGGTTAAAGGACAGTAAGTAAAGTAAAGTGCCCCGCCACACCAAGTGGCGCATAGGGAATATGGTGTTAGTGACCATACATTTTACATACCATCAGTACATGATTTTTGGGGTAATGTGGTCGGTATACACGCCCGTGCCGCTTTACTTTCCCAGAAAAAAATCCGGTACGCATTTAAGGCTGGGTGAACCCGGAAGCCGTCGGTTGGGATCGAACCCTACCCCGTGTCCTTTGTAGTCCAGTTCACTAACCACTGAGCTATCGCGGCTCCCTACTTGTTAGGTACATCACATATTATTTCTTTTACTCCCTTCTAATTTTAAACCAAATAGGAATACTCGGTCGATGATTTTATTTCTCTTTCTTAAAGCTAAAACAGTATTTGTTGCTGATGGGCACAAGGCCAGGTCTCTACTAAATTAATCCCGTGTGCCCACTTATCCTCGACCCTGGTTTTGCTGCATATCCAACAGCGTTTTTTTTTTTTAAATTCTGGCTCAGTTCTGCATAGAAAATGCAATCTATTTATGGACAACACGTGTCATGTACCACACGACTTACCATTACAAAAAACCGCACAATACGCTTATGGCTATTTAAAGCGTATCCGAACCCGTACTCATAACAAGCTCCTCATATAAAATCGCACCCAAAATCCTCTCTTAAACTCCCTCGCTTTAGCCACCTCCTGTACGTTGCTTCAATGCGTTTTTCTCCCACACGTTCTATATTGTTTCTATATTCTTCACCGGGTATAAAGAAGACTACAGAATTCTAAATATGGAATTGTACTTTCAATCAATCGACTCGGGCACTGCGTCTCATTATTTCGCGTCTCATTTCTCTTTGAGTGCTCAACTCCCCCTACCAGTAAAACAACGAGTCTAAATAGACTGGGCTTGTTCAATCGAACCGCTGGTAGTGTGACCCATTCAAACTGAGTCTCTTTCGGCCGAATGAAGAAAGGCCTGATATCAAATATAGCGCAATTACTGCTCACATCCACATGTATAGCAGATGGTGTATTGATGCCGACTTGTGAAAGGATGTGTCCATGGGGAAGACGCTTTGCTGCTGGCATAGCACGAGTTCTACAACAACAATTGAAGCTATTTTAAAAGTAAACTCTTTTTTTTTTAACAAATGTATAGCCCCAAGAAGAGGTGTGAGTGTTCTGTAATCATAAATTCAATGTTAGTGGGAAAGCTAACAATAAGATACTAGAAAAAAAAGTGCACACTGGAAGTAATGTTTTTTGTTGTTGTTATTTATTATATGTGTGAATCATGGAAAATAGGACAACAGACAAGAAAATCACTGAAGTCTGTAGAAATGTGATTTTACAGAAGAATATTGAGAATACCATAGACAGTTAAGAAGAGTAATGGAAATGTTCTGAAAGAGGTCAAAACAAAAAGAGAGCTAATTTCCAATATTAGGAAGAAACAATCATCATTTTTTTGGACCATGTAATGAAAAGAGAACAACTGGAATATATTGTAACAACTGGGAAAATTGAGGGACGAAGATATAGAGGGAAAAAAGAGAAAATATACCAGACAGCTTAAGAGAATAGCTTGGCAGAACGTCAACAAAAGAAATGATAAATAATTGTGGAGATCAAAAGTTGTAGTAGAGAAACACGATCACTTACGCCAGCATCAAAAAGTATTTAAGTTAAGATGACCATTTTTTTAAGACAAACAATTAAGTAATATAATCTCTTGTTAATATAAATACTTATTGTGCTAACATTAAAATATTTGTTGAAATGAAACCACCTTTTTTTATGAATTAACTTCATTTCTCTGAAGTATTGTGGGGGTTATGTCGTGGCTGAAGACTAAACGGGACAATGCCCCATTGTTATCACCCCGTCGTATCTCATTTTACCCAAGGTAGGAACAAAGTTGTGGTGTGACTAGGAATGGTACCCGTGATGACCAGGAGTCGAACCCGTGATGCCGTATTGACATTTGACGTAGATCTAACACACTCAGCCACTCGCACTCTCAACATACATAACAAACGATAAATGTAATGTCCAACAACAATAACAACAATAATAAAAACAACAACAATAACGACAATAATAATAACAACAAAAATAGCAATAACAACAATAACAATAACAACAATAACGACAATAACAAAAATAGCAATAACAACAATAACGACAATAACAACAATAACGACAATAACGACAATAACAATAACAACCATACAAGCACAACAACAAGAACATCAATAACGACAATAACAATAACGACAATAACAAGCACAACAACAACAATAACGACAGTAACAATAATAATACCAACAATAACGACAGTAACAAAAATAACAATAACAACCTCAATGTAGCCATAACCGTGCTCGGAGAACAACCGTTAGAAATTGTCAATGATTGTTCCAAAATTGAAATCAATACAAGTAAAGCACAGACGACATGTGAATTATGAAGACAAAAGAGTTTTTTTCGAAATAGATCAATCAATCTAAAGTAGAAGATTAGACTGTATAGCGCACATTTGTATTATCAATATTATTACGTCCCTATGGAACATAGACCATAAATGTGGAATTAGAGACGAATAAACAAGTAATGCAAATGAAGTATTACTGTAAGATCCCACACATTTTGTTCACAGACCAACCACATTATAACTAAGAATGTTTACACAACTATATCCAATAGCTTAGATTACAAAAACAGAGAATTGAAGCCTTTGAAATGTGGATAAATAGAAGAGTGGGTAGAATTGGATAGAAGGAAAAGAAAACAAACGATGAAGTCTTAAAACAACTAAAAATGAAAAGAGAACTACTAAACACAATTCAAAGAAGACAAATGCGATTTTTGGGCCATGTTAAAAGACACAACAGCCTATCAAAAGTAATTCTGGAGGGAAAATACAAGGTAAAAGAGACATAGGCAGACCAAGACTAACATGGACGAGTAACATTAAAAGATGGACAAACCAGCCTACGACAATCTGCATCAAGGCAAGAGACAGCAGAATGGCGCTTCACGGTAGCCAGCCTTCGTTGCGGAGATGGCACTCGATGATGATGATGATGAGACTACAAAAAGAGCGTATCTTTTATATATGATTTGTTTAGCGTATCTTCTTTTTGATGGTTTTTCTATCTTTTGTGGCTTTAAGTTTACTTTTCTCCCTGCTACTTTCTATCCTTGTCGCGTTAAATTTAATTTCCTATCTATTTTCTTATATTTTTGTCGCATGCAGTTTTTTTCCTTCTCTATTATCTTCTAGCTTTGTCACGTATTGCTTACTTTCTTCCCAGTTATCGTCAATTTTTGTCACGTATTGTTTACTTTCTTCCCAGTTATCGTCAATTTTTGTCACGTATTGTTTACTTTCTTCCCAGCTATCGTCAATTTTTGTCACGTATTGTTTACTTTCTTTCCCACTTTCTTCTATCTGTGTCGCGTTAAATTTACTTCCTTCCCTATTATCTTCTATTTTTGTCACGTGTGGTTTTCACCTTCATTTTATCTTCTGTATCTGTTGTGTTGTTTATTTCCTTCCCTATTATATTCTGTATCTGTTGTGTTGTTTATTTCAGTCACTGATAGGATTACTAGATAAATGAAGGGATGAACTAAAACATAAATCTCACTGGTAGCGCTACAATTTATTATACAATATATTGAAGTAGATTGAAAAAAAAAACAAAGAAGGAATTCAAGAATATAGCTATCTTGGGCATATTATAAAAAAATGATGGAAAATTTAATAGAGAAATAAGCATAAAAATAAGTAAAAAGTAAAGTACCCCCGTCACGCCATGTGGCGAATAGGGAATATGGTGTTAGTGACCCTATATTTTACAGACCTTCAAAACATGATTTTTTGGGTAATGTGGTCGGTATTACGCCCGTGCTGATTTACTTTCTCAGAAAAAAATCAGGTAACCATTTAAGGCTGGGTAAACCCGGAAGCCGTCGATTGGGATTGAACCCTACCCCTTGTCCTTTGCAGTCCAGTTCACTAACCACTGAGCTATTGCAGCTCCCAGGCATAAAAAGTATTGGCAAAAAGTAATTTTAACAACATGAAAAATATACTCACATCAAAGCAAATAACATCAGAACTAAAACTACGAACAACAAAATGTTATATTTTACTCAATATTCCTGTATGATGCAGAAACATGGATTAAATAAGAAAAAAAAAGTAAAGTACCCCCGTCACGCTAAGTGGCGTACAGGGAATATGGTATTAGTGACCATAAATTTTACAGACCTTCGGCACATGATTTTTGGGGTAATGTGGTCGGTATTACGCCAGTGCCGTTTTACTTTCCCAGAAAAAAATCAGGTATCCATTAAATGCATTAAATAAGAAAACAGAGCAGAAAATCGATGCCTTTGACAAGTGTATCTATAGTTTTGAAATTGAGAAAAATGGGTGGAAGGGAAAGAGAACAAACAAGGAAGTTCTGAATCAGCTGGAAATGTAAAGTACTATTTAACACAATTTGGGGAAAAGAAACTAAACTTTTGGACAATTGAAGAGACAATACAATTCGAAAGGACTCTTTGTGTGCGCATGTCTATGTTAGTCATATCTCATATCTTGATGTGTGTCAGTGTTAGTCATGCCTCGTAACTGTGTGCATGTCTATGTTAGTCACATCTCATATCTATGTGTGTGCATGTCTGTGTTAGTCACCTCTAGTGACTCGGGCAGATGGAGCTCGTAAACCTGGAAGGGCCGACCATCTAAGGGCATAATCCCCCTACAGAAAAAAATCATCTGCTGCCTTGCAGGAAGATTGGGGACAATCAAAGGCTAAGGAAAGCAAACCTGAATAAAATGCTGGCTGAAATCGGATGCACTGGGCCACTGGCGCAGAACACAGTGCAACGTTTTAACGGGTGTTCAATCAGAGTGTATCTGACAGACTCTAATTGTGATGTTCTGTCTGTGGGGGCGATCAACACACTTAACATGACAGCTGACTTCAGGTGAGCGTCTGGAATCCTACTCTGATTGAGTCCTGATCGCAGAGACAGAGACAGAGAGAGAGAGAGAGAGAGAGAGAGAGAGAGATATTCTAAAGGACATATTGGAAGGGAGGGTACAAGGCAGAAGCAGACCAAGACTAACGTGGACTGATAACATGAAAACTGGTCAGATGAACCTATGTCTACGTGGACAAACAAGACAAGAGACAGAGTAAAATGGTACTTCATGGTAGCCAACCTTCGATGTGGAGACAGCACCCAATGAATGAATGAAGGGTTATAAGCCAAGAGAATGTTTAATTTTATATATATATATATATACGGCCTATATTACATTTTATATGTATGTATGTATGTATGTATGTATGTATGCATGTATGTATGTATGTATGTATGTATGTATGTATGTATGTATGTATGTATGTATGCCTGCATGCATGCATGCATGTATGTATGTATGTATGTATGTATGTATGTATGTATGTATGTATGTATGTATGTATGTATGTATGTATGTATGTATGTGTGTGTATGTATGTATGTATGTATGTATGTATGTATGTATGTATGTATGTATGTATGTGTGTATGTATGTATGTATGCATGTAATGAAATGTATGTAGGTAAGTAGGTAGGTTGGTAGGTATGTGTGTATACATGTATGTATGTCAGACAGACAGACAGACAGACAGACAGACAGACAGACAGACAGACAGACAGACAGACAGACAGACAGACAGACAGATAGATATATAGATAGATAGATAGATAGATAGATAGATAGATAGATAGATAGATAGATAGATAGATAGATAGATAGATAGATAGATAGATAGATAGATAGATAGATAGATAGATAGATAGATAGATAGATAGATAGATAGATAGATAGATAGACAGATAGATAGATAGGTAGGTAGGTAAGTAGATAGATAGATAGATAGATAGATAGATAGATAGATAGATAGATAGATAGATAGATAGATAGATAGATAGATAGATAGATAGATAGATAGATAGATAGATAGATAGATAGATAGATAGATAGATAGATAGATAGATAGATAGATAGATAGATAGATAGATAGATAGGTAGGTAGGTAGGTAGGTAGTAGGTAGGTAGGTAGATAGATAGATAGATAGATAGATAGATAGATAGATAGATAGATAGATAGATAGATAGATAGATAGATAGATAGATAGATAGATAGATAGATAGATAGATAGATAGATAGATAGATAGATAGATAGATAGATAGATAGATAAGTTTTAATCCTTTAAGGACTACTAGAAGTCGCTTAGGGTTTAAGTTTTTCGCCATCCATATATATTCTTGGCGAAATGTTCAGCCTCATTTAATGAGTCTATGCCTGCCAACTTTGCTTCTCTTATAAATGTTCTTTTTAGGGCCTCTCTGGGTCTTCCCCTTTGCCTGTATCCTCATGTTTCCCATAGAAGAGTCTGTTTTGAAATTCATTTGTTGTCTTTTCTCAGCACATGTCTGACAATACGCCCATTTTCTCTTCCTAAGTGTAGATGAGATGATGGCTGCGTGGAATTTCCCTTCTCTTTATATTAGCTTCGAATTAATTCCAGTGTATATAGAGGATTCTTCTTAGGCATTTGTATTTAAAAGCGTTGTTTTCTCATGTATATATATATATATATATATATATCATCATCATCGCCGTCATCATCATCATCATCATCATCATCATCATCATCAAGTATCATGTCTGCTGGCGTAGGTGATCATGTCTCTCCACAACTTTCGATCTCGACAGTTATTTATTATTTATGTTGTTGACCTTTTGCCAAGCCATTCTCTTAAGCTGTCTGGTATCTTTTCTCTTTGCTGCCCTCTATCTCTTCGTCCCTCAATTTTTCCAGTTGTTAAAATATATTAAAGCTGTTCCCTTCTCATTACATGGCCACAAAATGATGATTGTTTCTTCCTAATATTGGAAATTAGCTCTCTCCTTGGCCATTTCAGATCGGTTTCATTACTCTTCTTAGCTGTCCATGGTACTCCCAACATTCTTCTGTAACACCACATTTCTGTAGACTCTAGTGATTTTCTTGTCTGTTGTCCTATTGTCCGTGATTCACATCCATATTTTTAGACTGGCTCTACATAACATTAAAGAACTCTTTTTCTTGTTTCTGGTGTCAAAAGTGGATTGCATAATATCTTCCTCATTTTGTGGAAAGCTGCTTTTGCCTGAGCCATTCTGCATCTCACCTCTGTTGAGCATCTACCATCTGAGGTTAACATTGTTCCCAAATATTTAACTTCATTTACCTGTTTTAATATTGTTCCACTTGTCTTTATTGTGCATTGCGGTGATGTCTTTTCCGTTTTTACTAGCATTACCTCTGCTCTTTTGATTGTCTTTATATATATATATATATATATATATATATATATATATATATATTATATATATTTATATATACATACATACCTATAAAACACTAACTAAATTAGCATTTTAACCCTGCCGAATTTAATACTTAAATAGTCTTATTCGCTGATGTTTTCTTAGGTAAGTAAATTAAGACAATTTGTATTTTTGGTCCAAGCCGGTTGTGACATATACGGAGGGAGGTAACTCAGTGCATCTGCCAAGACGATGTTAAATGCCAGAAATCATACAGTACAGATGTTTCTTTTAATTGTAATGTTACACCGTCCAGAGTTCGTTCTTCGACGCTGCTATTAATGCTATATCATCCGCATATCGCTGATAGACGGAGAATAATCTACAAGAAATAATATACATAACTGTGATAAACACAACAACACAAATCTTAGCCTAAACATGAAGAAAACAGAAGTAACGAACATATCGAAGCTTCATCATGCAACATAAAAAAGCAGGACAAAATTAAAACACGTGCAGAGCGTCAAGTGAACGCGTACAGTAATAACATTAGACTGAAGATACACATAAATATATAGCAGAATAATGTTTGCTAAAGTAGTATTTCAGAAAATAAAAATAAAAAAAAAACGTCCTGTGCAACAAGTCAATATTGATGGAAGTTATAAAGAGAGTTCATCGGGCTACGTAGATTTAATTGTAACATATGGGAGGGAATCATGGACAGTAGACAAACAAATGAAAAGGCAATTACAGTCCTCAGAGAAGGGTATTTCTCAGAAGATTGTTGAGAGTTCCCTGGACATTTAACGACATCATCATAGAAGTTCTCAAAGTAGCCAGCACAAAAATTTAGCCCCGAAAAATGTCAGAAAGAAACAATCGACATTTTTCGGGCACATCATAAGAAGAGGAAAGTTGGAAAATGTGGTTACAACAGGCACAATACAAGGAAAGATAGCTCGGTGTTGTAGCACTGTGGATAGTCAACAACTGAATGTATACAATGCACAGAGGACAGAGAATCATAGAAGGACGTGATCGAATACGCCAACCGGTACAGCGCATAATAATGATGATAATCCAAAGAATATTCCAGCATTTGTTGGTGAAGGTGCCTCCAGTCAACTACATTATGGTCACTTTAAAAGCTGAAACTACACTGCGATTGGTTCCACATCGTAATACCATCAAAACACATGAACGTCCTAGCTTTATCAATAAATATATGGATATATCTAGACCACAAATTGCAAGGTTAAAGCTTCATGCAGCAAGTGGACACCGCAAGTCAGAACAACGTTGCGGCGTAATAATGTAACAATAATAACGTAACAATACTAATGTAACAATAATAATATAACCATAATGATCATCATCAAGTACCGGCCCTGCTGGCGTAAGTGATCATGTCTTTCCACAACTTTCGATCTCGACAGTTATTTATCATTTCTGTTGTTGATCTTCTGCCAAGCCATTCTCTTAAACTGTCTGGTATCTTTTCTCTTTGCTTCCCTCTATCTCTTCGTCCCTCGATTGTCCCACTTATTACAATATATTCCAGCTGTTGTCTTCTCATTACATGGCCAAAAAATGATAATTGTTTCTTCCTAATATTGGAAATTAGCTTTCTTTTAGATTTGGCCTCTTTCAGAACATTTTCATTACTCTTCTTAGCTGTCCATGGTATTCTCAACATTCTTCTGTAAAACCACATTTCTGCAGACAATAACCATAATAATATAAACATACCATTTTTTTCTCTATATATTTGTTCATTTCTCCTCACTGTTAGCTTCACTGCTGCTTCGCATTTTGATGCATTGATGTGCATTCCGTTGTCTTGACCCTGCTAGCTTTCTTAATACTCGTGCCACTAGTGTTATTTTAGCTGATCTATTCTGAAGTGAGTAACCGTTTCAATAATTTACAAAATGTGACATTTTTTGGCACAAAATATTCGATATTTCATTTCAAATTTAATTAAAATGTAAACCAAATCTCATTCTCATGAAAATGTCAGGAAACCATCCCGTGCAGGTTAGTGTAGTTTAGTTTAGTTTAGTTTAGTTTAGTTCAGTTCAGTTCAGTTCAGTTTAGTTTAGTTTAGTTTAATTTAGTTTAGGTTGGTCTGGTCTGGCCTGGTTTAGTTTAGTGGAATTGTGATCATCATTGATTTCGAACAAGAAACAAATTGATCTCTTCCTATATTCCTCAACGTGTTGCAACTAGTAACACCAGAGTTGTGTTGGTTTACATGCCTTCTATGCCTTCCTATGTAACGCTTCTCTCTGCCATTTTCCACATAAACATGATACTCGAACAGGCTTGTTATATTCCTTAGACGCGCAAATAACCCTTAGTGACGAAAGATCAACACGTATATACAGAGGTACGAGAATCTAGGAATAATGTCCCTAGAAAACATAACAGAAGACAAAATATTAGACAAGTAATTTAACACGTAAATGAACAAGCACTGTAAAGCGGAATGTGACCGAAAGAGCAGAAATAAATTCTATTGGATTCTTTACCTATGGGCCAAGTGAAAAAACAAAGTAAAGAGCCACGTCACGCCAAGTGGCGTATAGGGAATATGGCATTATTCACCATAATTTTTATAGACCTTCGGTGCATGATTTTTGGGGTAATGTGGTCGGTATTACGCCCGTGTCGCTTTACTTGCCAAAAAAATCAGGTACCCATTTAAGGCTGGGTGAACCCAAAAGACGTCGATTAGGATCGAACTTGTCCTTTGTAGTCCATTTCACTAACCACTGAGCTATCGCGGTATCCTATAGACCGCGTGGACATGTAATAATGGCTTAAGCTAAGTAGAAAGCCATAATTTAATCTTTGATTGTGTGCTGCCGTTGAGGGCATGCATGCAGTTCGACCTTGTCAACAGTGTTAGCCAAAGGCGTCCACTCACGTTGGCTGGATGCTGTGATATGAGGTGGAGCGGATATGGGGAATTGCCAACTGCAGTGAAACTGAATCCACGAATGGAATAAAACCATCTAACCGTGCCAGTTTATTATTTGCTTTCTTCTTTTACCGATGAAGGCCTGTGAACGAAACGTATATATTTTTTGTTCTTTCTTGTGTTAGGTTCAGCTGTTACATATAATGTTATGTTTTTTTTTATCTTTCTTCATTTTAGTTCAGATGTTACATATAATGTTACGTTTGTTTTTGCTCTTTCTTCTGTTTAGTTTCAGCTGTTACAAAAATTGTTATATCTAATTTTGTTCATTCTTCTTTTTTAGTTGAGCTGTTAATATAATGTTCCGTCTATTTTACTTTTCAAATGTGGATATATAAGAGGTCTTACTGGATAAAGTGAATAGCATGGATGGGATATATATCAAAGTACAGAGTCATAAGCATTGGGAAATCAACATAGACGAAGAGAGGAGTAGATATTTGAAGCTGAAAGTTGGGGGACGATAATTGTTGCAATATACACGTGTGTCTACCTCAAACTTATGTGCAGATGTGGAAATAAGACAGATGTTGAATGCTTAATAAGTGCACGTGTTCATGTGTTGAATACGGAGCCTGGTCATTTGAGTGCCACATCATCTGTAGATGTCCTGTGCTATTAGAAATTCTTTCTTTTTTTCTTGCCGTTTCATTAGTGGACTAGATAGCACTGCCTCTTTTGTAGAATCGTTTACTTTAACAAAACTGGTATATAAAGGCGTATATTAACACCATCATCATCATCATCATCATGATAATCATCATCATATTCATATTCATCATCATCAAGTACCATGCCTGCTGGCGTAGGTGATCATGTGTCTCCATAACTTTCGATCTCGACAGTTATTTATTATTCCTATTGTTGATTTTCTGCCAAGCCATTCTCTTAAGCTGTCTGGTATCTAATGTCTAACATTTCTTGTAACTCATTTTCACTTTTAGCTATTAAGATTGTATCATCAGCATACCTTAGATTATTTATATTATGTCTCCGATTGTTATTTCAGGCATGCCCCTTATGGATCTTAAAATAATCTCATTATACATATTAAACAAATTTGATAACAGCCCACAACCTTGCCTAACACCCTGTTTTATTTGTTGAAACATTCCCAATTGATGTTCAGTTCTTATGGCCGCTGTTTTTTTTTGCCAGTACATGTTCTTTATTATTCTTAGATCTTTGCTGTCTACGTTTATGCTTTCTAAAATGTTGATTATTTCTTGATGCTTTATTTTATTGAATGCGTTGGTGTTTTATATCAAAACATAGGTATAGATCTGTTTAAACTTTCACAAAACAAGTATATAAAGGCCTATATATAATGATTCCAGAAGTTAAGGTGACTAGATTCCAGATTTGTTGCGGAGATTCCAGGATTTTGACTTTCTGTTAAGGATTGTCTCTAATCCAATCAGGGATGTAAATTAGTCCCGAAATTGACCAATTTTTTTTACACTTTTTTCCTGGATTTCTTGTATCTATACTGTGTGTGTACTATGTGTACTATGTGTACTATGTATACTGTGAGGTGTCCAACTCCTTTTTTAACCAATGCTAACATATGGATGTGATACCTAGTGCTAACATGTAGATATAATATCAGTGCTAACATATGGATATGATACCTAGTGCTAACATGTAGATATAATATCAGTGCTAACATATGGATGTGATACCTAGTGCTAACATGTAGATATAATATCAGTGCTAACATATGGATGTGATACCTAGTGCTAACATGTAGATATAATACCAGTGCTAACATATGGATGTGATACCTAGTGCTAACATGTAGATATAATATCAGTGCTAACATATGGATGTGATACCTAGTGCTAACATGTAGATATAATACCAGTGCTAACATATGGATGTGATACCTAGTGCTAACATGTAGATATAATATCAGTGCTAACATATGGATATGATACCTAGTGCTAACATGTAGATATAATATCAGTGCTAACATATGGATGTGATACCCAGTGCTAACATGTAGATATAATATCAGTGCTAACATATGGATGGGATTACCAGTGTTGACATGCATATGCGATACAGTACTAACATATGGATGTGATACCAGTGCTAACATATGGATGTGATACCCAGTGCTAACATGTAGATATAAAATCAGTGATAACATATGGATTTGATACCAGTACTAACATATGGATGTGATGCCACTGCTAATATATGGATGTGATACCAGTGCCAACATATCAATGTTCAACCAGTGCTAATATATGGGTGTGATACAAATGCTAACATATTAATGAATACCAGTGCTAACATATGGATGAGATACCAGTGCTAACATATGGATGAGATACCAGTGCTAAAATATGGATGTTAAAGTTCCACCCAAATTTTAGAGAGGAATTTAAACGCCTTTTAAAAGAAATGCGGTCGTAGAATCTAAAACATAAACTGGGTAGAGTACATTTCAAATAAACTGATAAGAGACGAATCAAAACAAGAATACGTGCCAAGCTTTATAAGAAGAAGGCATTGGAAATAAATCGGTCATGTGCTGAGAATGAATGAAGAAAGACTTACCACTCAGGCATTCATGTGGAAACCACCTGGTAAAATGAAAACAAGGTAGACCAAAAGCAGAACAATCCCTAGGAAGGGCTCAACTATGGGACTAGAAATAACCAAGAACTACAATAACTTGAACCACGATAGCTCATTGGTTAGTGAACTGGGCTACAAAGGACAAGGGGTAGGGTTCGATCCCAACCGACGGCTTCCGAGTTCACCCAGCCTTAAATGTGTACGGGATTTTTTTTCTGGGGAAAAAAACCGGCACGGGCGTAATACCGACCACATTACCCCAAAAATCATGTGTTGAAGGTCTGTAAAATTTATGGTCACTAACACCATATTCCCTACACGCCACTTGGCGTGACGGGGGTACTTTACTTTTACAATAACTAGGACCAGATCGTGAATCGTGGAGAAATATGACTTACTTCTACCCTATGTGCCGTTTTTGGTTCGTGTGGAAACAAATATTGTAAAGTGCTATAGAATGTGTGTTATTTACTGGAGAATGACATGAAGAATATTTTTTGTAAATGTTATTTTCAACAGTGATCATATTTAGCAATATTCATAAAATTAAATTTTAATGAAATATCTGAAAAGAAAAAAATACAAAAACGATAATTAATAATTTTCAAATTTAAATCTTGACTTTATTTTCACCGATGGAAAAGTTAAAATCTAACCCTCCCCCTCCACACCCCCCACCACCGTCCCGAATTAGGATTTCGAAAATATGGTCATGTTACATAAAACGATAGAATCGAAATACTCAAGGCCTCGGAAGCTACGATCTACCTGTATACGTCGAAAGAATATTGTGTGTTGTAAATTATGTTCATTATTGTCTGCATATTTTGGACACATCATGAGAAGAGGTAATTTGGAATACTTGGTTACAACTGGCAAAATAAAAGGAAAGAGAGATCGCGGACGACAAAGAGAGAAAATATTGGATAGCTTGGTGTCATGGCATGGAAAACAGCCAACAACAGAACTGATACGATGCACTGTTGATAGAAGATTGTGGAGGGACATGATCGCCTACGCCAACCGGCAGGGTACATGATGATGATGATGATTGTCTGCATGTTCAATTTACTAAATTAAAATGAAAAAATGAACAGTCAGTAAGCTGTGCTGCTCAGAGATCGTTATGAAAGTCGTGATAGCTTACCGGCCGGAAAGTCTTATAAAGACAAACATCTATAATTTATTTAGTGACTCTCACTTTGTGTTTCCATTGTTTCCTTGGTCATCATTTTCGTTCTTAGCATTTACAAGAGAACTGAATGAACCTTGCATTATATAAATATAAATGGTACAAGTAATTCGATGAGCATGATAAGAAAAGTAGAGGCGGGCACTGTACGCTTCCATCGGCTTGTTTCTTTGCACAAGTATAAAATACGAACGGTCACCTTTGCTAAAGTCCCAGGACATGCGGGAGTACGGAGAAATGAAAGAGCGGACAGGTTGGCTAGCTGCGCTATAGTTGGGGACGGTCAACCAATGAATCGGGCGGACATCATCAATGACCTCCGAGATGTGAGAAGAGCACAGGACTTCGACAACCATGAGTACACGTCACTCCTTTGGATGAAAGAGATGGGAGTTAAGATGGGCACAGCCCGAAACGAGAAACTTAGTGGGCGTGTAAAAAGACTTATCAACCAACACAGATGTGGAGTCCTCAGTCGCTAGACGCTGCGGGACTTGCTGAGGAGAGGATCTGAGCACCTATGGACATGTTTGGAGTGCAATGATTGTTGATAACCCGTAAATAACTCAATAACTCAATCACTCAATAACACAATAACATGGCACAATAGAATGTGGTTGAAAGATAACAATTGAAATATATTTCGTTTCCAATATAAAAAAAGGACAAGCAAAAACATTGCATCAATCACAGAAGAGCTGCATTAAGTTACCAGGCAACTAGGATCATGCTGAGAATTATCATTGGAAGGAGGCAGAGAAACATGAAGGTAGGAAATGGAGAACACTGACAGATTTTATGAACAATTAGTAAATGACTTTCAGTGCAGCTGCTACAGAAGGATGTTGACAGAGAAAAGAACAAAAATGTTCATTTTGACATACATTAATATTCAAGTTCAACTGGTTACTAAGGAACATACGCATTCTTTCTCTCTCTCTCTCTCTCTCTCTCTCTCTCTCTTTCACTCTCTCTCTCTCTCTGTCTCTCTCTCTCTCTCTCTCTCTCTCTCTCTCACTTCCTTATACCACTTAGGAGTCGAGGTGACACACAGTTGTAGTTTATCTCCTTCTGACAGACTCTACCAGTGTCGGCTGATGTTGTTGTTGTGTTTCTCGGAACTTGTCAGTCCATCTTAGCCTAGCACGACCTATTCTTCCACCTCTTTTAATAAATGTTTTGAATGATGTAGACTCTCTTGACATTCTTTACAGATGAGCAAATATATTCCTTCATTGTCTCTGTACGTGGTTTAGAATTGACTCAATGCCCAATCGCTCTCTCACGACATCATTTCTAATTCTGTCTCTTCTGGTCACCCCAAATGCGTTTCTCAAATATTTTTATGGTGAACATAAAACGTAGATAAAATAAAACATAATGGAGCATTCTATTCTATTCTTTTCTATTCTATTCTATTCTATTCTATTCTATCCGTGGACCAAGTTTCAATGCAGTCATTCAGAAATTCTCCATTTCCGCTTCACATCATGTTAGTAAATATACCTAAGTGTATAGGTAAATTATGTTGACAAAGTCGACCTCTGTACATGCCCTATCGGCTGCAAAGGCGACGATTCCACAAGACTACCTTAGAAAAATAGTATGTGCACAGTCAGTTACTCACTCCAGTTGTCTTGGGAAAACACACTGAAAACAAACAAAGCAATCAACACTGTCTAAACGACGAATCTAATGTCTGCATAAACCCCGGGCCGCATATATCTTAGGCAGCAATTGTCAGTTTGCCATTCATCATCATCAAGTACCGGGCCTACTGGCGTATGTGATCATGTCTCTACACAACTTTCGATTTCAGCAGCTATTTATCACCTCTGTTGTTGACCTTCTGCCAAGCCATTATCTTAAGCTGTCTGTTATTTTCTCTCTTCGCTTCCCTCTATTTCTTCGCCCCTCAATTTTTCCAGAGGTTACAATATATTCCAGCTGTTCTCTTCTCATTACATGGTAAATATATGATGATTGTTTCTTCCTAATATTAGAAATTAGCTCTCTTTTTGCTTTGGCCTCTTTCAGAACATCTTCATTTCTCTTCTTAGCTGTCTATGGTACTCTCAACATTCTTCTGTACAACCACATTTCTACAGACTCCAGTGATTTTCTTGTCTGTTGTCCTATTGTCCATGATTAGTATCCATATATTAAGACTGGCTCTACGTAACATTTCAGAACTCTTTTTCTTGTTTCTATTGTCAAAAATGGATTGCGTAGTATCTTCCTCATTTTTTGGAAAGCTGCCTTTGCCTGAGCCATTCTACGTCTCACCTCTTTTGAAGATCTTCCGTCTGAGGTTAACAAAGTTCCCAAATATTTCAATCATCAGTTTGCCGTTAGCAAGATCAAATACCATGGCGGACATTTTCCAACGAGATCACTGGATAGAGAATACTCTCGGTACTCTCTATTCAGTGATCGACATCATAAACTGTCAAACAGCGCAACAATTATTAATGGCTGGATTCCATTGAGACCCATGCGAACACGGGCTACCATTTTTTTTTACCGGAAATGTTAAACAATCATCATCATCTTTGATTGCCGTCTCCGCATCGAAGGTTGGCTACCATGGAGCGCCATTCCACTCTGTTTCTTGATTTGATGGTGCAGATTGTCATAGGATGACTTGTCCATCTTTTTATGTTACTCGTCCATATTAGTCTTGGTCTGCATCTTTTACCTTGCATTTTCCCTTCCAATATTACTTTTATTAGACTGTTGTGTTTTTTAACATGCCCCACAAATTTCATTTGTCTTGTTCTAATTGTGTTTAGTAGTTCTCTTTTCATTTTTAGTTTTTTTTTTAAACTTGATCGTTTGTGTTACCTGAAAATATAAATGTATATTTATCATCTAGTTAAACAATAGAATGATAATATGGCCTTGGGGAAGGTGAAGGTCAATGCTTCAGGTAGGAACGAGGAATGCCAACGAATTGGGTATCACTAGACACGGGATACCTCATGCAAGACAAAAACAATCTCAGAGAAGCTATCATGGAAATACATTTCCTAAACAGTTATAGAGTCTCTAATGAAAGTAACTGTTAAACGTTATAAAGTTAGGCAACCTGTGTATCCTCCGTTTAATAGATCGTTGCTCTGTTGTGTAAAGAAAGTTGATCTTCAAATGTTTAGTGAAATGATCATTTAATCTAGTCAGTAAGAAATGTTAAAACAAAACAAAAAACCCGGCATTTTCCCATCATTGGGGTCTGCCAGGGCGGGGTTGTATGACTGTAGGACTGGAGAATAAAGGTCGCATGTCAAATGCAGTCCCCGCGAGGTGGTCGGGTCTAAGTTTTTAATTTAACCTCAGAGAGAAAAATAAAACGTTTGACCGTACCGGAATTTGAACCCGCCTTCGCCTGGTTTGGAGCTCGACGGGTTATTGATTCGGCCACCTGGAAGATAACAACTCCGGGGAAATAACCTCAACCTTCATAAATTACAACCCAGCATGAGTTACTTTTAATATAGACATTTATCTCCCCCCCCCCTTTCCAATAATTATAGCTTAAAGTACATGTATCTTCATCATAGACATTCACGTTCTTGCAGCAATGAATTGTGAACAGAACATTGACCTTCATTATACGGGATGCTTTTTTAATGGCAGGATTTTTTTGGAAAATATTTCCGTTCTAAATTTTGTATTCACCATTTTTGGAGTTCATATAACATATACTGCTATAGTGTGTCTTATTTCCGGTAAAGTTTTCACAACATTACAGCTCTAGTCACATACAGGAAACATCCACCACAGTTTAGTTGGACACGATTTTTCATTTTGTCAAATTGAGTTATTGAGTTATTAGCGGGTCATCATCATTGCACTCCGAACATGTCCATAGGTGCTCAGATTCCCACCTCAACAAGTCTCGAAATGTCCAGCGACTGACGACTCCAGTTCTGTGTTGGTTGATAAGTCTTCTTACACGCCCACTAAGTTTCTCGTTTCTGACTGTGCCCATCTTAACTCCCATCTCTTTCATCCGAAGGAGTGACGTGGACTCATGGTTGTCGAAGTCCTGTGTCCTTCCAACTTCCTGGAGGACATTGATGATATCCGCCCGATCCATTGTTTGACCGTCATCAACAATAGCGCAGCTAGTCAACCCCCCCCCCCCCCCCCCCGCCCTTTCATTTCCCCGTACTCCAGCATGTCCTGGGACGTAGACAAAGGTGACCTTACGTATTTTTGACTTCTGCAATGACTCTACCCATTGCGTACGTACAGATCCTGCCACCACTTTTCGTATCATGCTCATCGTATCACTCAGTATACATGCGTGGGTGTAGTCTTGTGACTCTAACCATTTGAATGCCTTGGTCACTGCCATCGCCTCCATCTTCATGTTACTCGTGGTCATGACGTATGCACCACTGACTTCCTTGACTATTCTGCCTGCCGAGCGTGCTGTAAATGCCCATGCACTTCTTAGGTGTCGTCTTACAGATCCGTCTATATAGATGACTGCATCTTTCTCATCGTTGTTATCCCAGATGAGACCGTTGACCTCCGTATTGTCCACGACTGAGTTCTGTTCCCAACATTTCCTGTCATGTGTGACAATACACGAGAATGTCCCCTTGAATAACGTAAGCAGCGGTATCCACTCCTCGCCAGCGTTGATGTTGGTATGCCCACAGATCTGTGTGATGTCATCTTCTGCTCAGCCCACCGATGATTTGCCTCTTTTTAGCCTGGCACCCTTCCCTGTTTCGAGCTCATGATACAATGAATGCTCTTTATCTGCACTTATCTTCAGGTATGCTCGTGCCCTCCAGATCTTGATCCTGTCATCCATGTTTGGAAAGCCGAGTAGATACCTCATTGCTACACAGAATGCCCTTCGTACATCCCAAGATAATGCGTACAGCTTCATTCTGTATTTTCTCCAGCTTTTTGTCATTTTGTCAAAGACCTTGTGAAGTGCGGGCTGTGTAATGTTTATGTTTGCGATTGAAATATAAAGTTCATTAAATGTGTGGGGATTGTTTTAGTAAGAAAACAGAAGTAATGATCATATCAAAGAAACAATCATCACCATCATGCAGCATAAAAATGAACAGGACAAATCCGAAATAAGTGCAACGTTTCAAATACTTGGGCACAATAATAACATCAGATGGAAGATGCACCATAGAAATAAAAAGCAGAATAGCTCAGGCCAAAATAGCATTTCAGAAAATGAAAAATATCTTATGCAACAAATCTATGTTAATAGAAGTGGGGAAAGAGAGTTCATCGGTGCTATATAGAACCAATTCTGACCTATGGAAGCGAATCATTGACAGTAGACAAAGAAATGAAAAGATGGTTAGAGGCCACAGAGATGGAATTTCTCAGAATAATGTTGAAAGTTCCCTGGACAGCTAAAAAGACCAATGAGGAAATTTTCAAAGAGGCCATCACAAAAAGGGAGCTCCTAAAAACATCAGAAAGAAACAATAAACAATTTTTCGGGCACATCATGAGAAGAGGAAAGTTGGAATACTCGGTTACAACAGGCAAAATACAAGGAAAGAGAGATCGCGAATGATAAAAAGAGAAAATACTAGATAGCTTGGTGTCATGGCATGGAAAACATTCAACAACAGAACTGATACCATGCACTGTGGTTAGAAAATTGTGGAAGGACATGATCACCTACGCCAACCGGTATGGCGCATGATGATGTTTTCGTACACTTTTCCATTGGAACTACCAGCCTATGCCACTGTACTCGGGATAACATGACAACAAAACACGTTCTACATGATTGAACCCAGTACACAAACCTGAGTAGACAATGTGGCCCACACCCACCACCCTGGAAGAGAAACTCTACGGGGCAACCGAATCACTTAAACAGACAGCTGCCTTCGTAAGAGAGTCCTGAGTCCTAGTCTAAATGAGCCATGATCGCAGAAGAAGAAAAGAAGTACACTTTTCCTTTCAGTGAACCCCAGAGGTAGTAATCAAGCGGACTAAGATCCGGAGACCGTGCAGAGAACGTTCGTGTCGCTTTACTTTCCCAGAAATAAAACTGTGTATCCATGTTAAGACTGGGTGAATCTGGAAGCCATCGATTACCATCGAACCCTACCTCTTGTCCTTTGTAGTGTTCACTAACGACTGAGCTATGGCGGCTCCCTTAAGCACATGCTCTACCAAAAATACTTTTCCTCAATAGTTTACACCATTATAATTCACTATCAACACAACAACCACTATAACATCTGCATACAGCTGTGATATTCTGAGCAACCATTAAAACTGAACTTCAACCATGACGTCATACACATTTACTGTTAACACTGGTTAACTGGACAACTAAAGATAAGAGTTCGTGTTCGATCCAAGGGTTCCTATTTTAACTCTGCCAGTTTTATTATCGAAAATATTGTCATTAAAACTTTACCCCACAAACACCCTTAGGTGTGAAGTGAACCCTTTTATTTGTTATCATTTCTTCTTTTCTACTTCTGCTTCTTCTTCTACCTTTCAGCTCCCTGTGGAGCACAAGTCTTCAACAAAAACTTTCCAAGTCGTTCTGTTTCTTACCATTCTTTTAAGATCATTCCTTGTCTTCCCCATCATCTTCATCTTTGCTTCTGTCTGTCTTCTCCGGGAATTTCTTGGTCTTCCTCTTTGTCTTTTCCTCCGGGGATTCCAAAGAAGGGTCTGTTGTGTAATAATCTCAGTTGGATTCCACATTGTGTGTCCTATGCACCGCAATTGTCTTCGCTGTATCTCTTTATCCACTGGTATTTGACTGGTACATTTCTTGTTATCATTTACATAAGCACATTTTTACTGGTGCCGAACTCGTTAATCCCGTAGTGTTTATGCTGTTGTTTGGGTTCAATTCTTGAACAATGAGAATTGTACCGGACTAACTTGATATTTGGGGGTTTCACACGCAAAAAAACCCTCTGATATTTGTAAGAGTTACTATGTATGGACAAGTTGTGAGGCTTGGCGTTATACTGACCAGATCACCCTTTAGGGTTCTGGAATGTCATTGAAAAATGTGAACGTTAACACAGTGGTTAGGGAACTTGACTACAATGGGCAAGAACGGCTTCCAGGTTTGGTTATGGTTATTGTTATGGAAGGCCCCGGTATCACTGCAAACGAGTTAAAATCAATAATTGCTCAATCGCCCGTGCCAGTGGAATCATCTGAATTACTAACTCATTTCCCAAACAAAGAAAGGTAGCTGTAGTCCCCATCATAGCAGTCTCAGCACACGCCAAAGGACATAAGGCGAAACCGCACAGAAAGTGAACACAACGGTTTGTTCCATGTCATACAATATCATCCTTCATCGTAAACAATCCAGGTTTATCCAGCCTTAAATAGTTACCGGATTTTTTTCTGGTAAAGTAAAGCGGCACGGGAGTGATACCGACCACATTACCCCAAAAATCATGTGCCGAAGGTCTGTAAAATTGATGGTAACTAACACCATATTCCCTATACGCCACTTGGCGTGACGTGGGCTCTTTACTTTTTTTTTTTTTTTTTTTTTTTTTTGTTTTTTTTTTTTGTTATGGCGATCGATACCGCTGTCTGCGTGAACATCAGCAACAAATGATACTTTGGTAGATTCAGTCCCTTGAGGGTAGCCACGAAAAGCTAATCTACATAAACAAAAACAAATAAAATGTAATAATTATGAGCAGATGTTAAAGTAAAATATAGAATCATATTGACATTAATACTATTGTTCACCAGGAATGAGGAACATTTCTTAAATTATAAGGCGAGATAGCAGTTCGTTTTAAACTAGCTAGGCAGGAGAAGTGTCATTATTGTGGCTGATCCTACAGTCGAGAAACAAACCATTATATTTACTAAACCGTGCCGCTACGCAATTTGTGTTTTTATAGCGTACACATTTTTTTAATTTTTTAATGCCGTACAAATATTTTTTTTTCATGGCGTACAAATAAATATATTACTTTTTATAGCGTACAAATATATTATTTTTTTTATAGCGTACAAATATATTATTTTTTATAACGTACAAATATATTATTTTTTATAGCGTACAAATATATTATTTTTTATAGCGTACAAATACATTATTTTGTAATGGTGTACAAATTCAGAGGTATGTTTACAGCACTCGAAAAAAATTGACAAATAATCAGCAACAGAAAACAAAAACAAAGAACAATATATGGTTCGAAGAAGGATCGAACCCGTACTCCTTGGCACTGCGCCTTGCCACGAGAAGCCAAACGATAGTGAATACTGCCAACTCAGCTAACTAACAAATTTAGCTGTCTTTGACGATGTCTTTCACGCAGGTGTTCTCATGACTATAGCATGGGTCTGCGAATAAATTGAGTATCTATTTTTCCTATTAAGACAAATATCTCCCGGATAGGATAGGGCTGAATATTTGTGTTGCCGACAAACAATTGATTCGCTGACTATCGCCTTGGAGGTTTCCCTCTATAATAATGTTCGCTGATTATCACCTTGGAAGTTTCCCTCTATAATAATGTTCGCTGATTATCACCTTGGAAGTTTCCCTCTATAATAGTGTTCGCTGATTATCGCCTTGGAAGTTTCCCTCTATAATAATGTTCGCTGACTATCGCCTTGGAAGTTTCCCTCTATAATAATGTTCGCTGATTATCGCCTTGGAAGTTTCCCTCTATAATAATGTTCGCTGATTATCGCCTTGGAAGTTTCCCCTCTATAATAATGTTCGCTGATTATCGCCTTGGAAGTTTCCCTCTATAATAATGTTCGCTGATTATCGCCTTGGAAGTTTCCCTCTATAATAATGTTCGCTGATTATCGCCTAGGAAGTTTCCCTCTATAATAATGTTCGCTGATTATCGCCTTGGAAGTTTCCCTCTATAATAATGTTCGCTGATTATCACCTTGGAAGTTTCCCTCTATAATAATGTTCGCTGATTATCACCTTGGAAGTTTCCCTCTATAATAATGTTCGCTGATTATCACCTTGGTAGTTTCCCTCTATAATAATGTTCGCTGATTATCACCTTGGAAGTTTCCCTCTATAATAATGTTCGCTGATTATCACCTTGGAAGTTTCCCTCTATAATAATGTTCGCTGACTATCACCTTGGAAGTTTCCCTCTATAATAATGTTCGCTGATTATCACCTTGGAAGTTTCCCTCTATAATAATGTTCGCTGATTATCGCCTTGGAAGTTTCCCTCTATAATAATGTTCGCTGATTATCACCTTGGAAGTTTCCCTCTATAATAATGTTCGCTGATTATCGCCTTGGAAGTTTCCCTCTATAATAATGTTCGCTGATTATCACCTTGGAAGTTTCCCTCTATAATAATGTTCGCTGATTATCGCCTTGGAAGTTTCCCTCTATAATAATGTTCGCTGATTATCACCTTGGAAGTTTCCCTCTATAATAATGTTCGCAGATTATCGCCTTGGAAGTTTCCCTCTATAATAATGTTCGCTGATTATCACCTTGGAAGTTTCCCTCTATAATAATGTTCGCAGATTATTACCTTGGAAGTTTCCCTCTATAATAATGTTCGCTGATTATCACCTTGGAAGTTTCCCTCTATAATAATGTTCGCTGATTATCGCCTTGGAAGTTTCCCTCTATAATAATGTTCGCTGATTATCACCTTGGAAGTTTCCCTCTATAATAATGTTCATTTATTATTATTTGTTGCCTGAACCACCAAAAGCATTGAGAAGGTCACTGAATCTGAAACAGTATGAGAACCCAAACAACTGGGCTTCAGATATCATCCAGTAACCGAATCAAACTAAAGTACAACTGTAATAACAAAATAAGTACCAATTCTATTTGCTCCTGCACAATAGACCCACGGCATGCTAAGACATTACACGATAATTCAAGAACAAATGTTTTATGAATTGCACGGCACCAAAATGGCGTGAAATTGCTTAAAGTGCACTTTAATGTAAGTGATTCCTGACGCACTTCTTTATGCAGGACACAAGCAAAGCTCTTTGATTTCACAGTTTTCTTTAAGTGTTGTTTTTGTGCTTTAGTACCAGACGATACAAGAAAATAAACATCACTTTAAAACCATTATAATCTGACTAACTTCGTGTAATTATCTATTACACAGTCACAGTTTTTTTTTTTTACAATTATCTATTACACCGTCACAGTTTTTGTTTTTTTTTTCTTTACAATTATCTATTACACAGTCACAGTTTTTTTTTTTTTACAATTATCTATTACACCGTCACAGTTTTTGTTTTTTTTTCTTTACAATTATCTATTACACCGTCACAGTTTTTTTTTCTTTACAATTATCTATTACACCGTCACAGTTTTTGTTTTTTTTTTTCTTTACAATTATCTATTACACCGTCACAGTTTTTTTTTCTTTACAATTATCTATTACACCGTTATATGCTTTTTCAATTATATTTTAAACAGAGACAAGTCTTTGCAATTATCTATTATATCGATCCTTTCTTTTTGCAATTATCTATTATATCGATCCTTTCTTTTTGCAATTATCTATTATAACGATCCTTTCTTTTTGCAATTATCTATTACGCTGAACAACTTTTTTTTTGCTATTATGTATTACAATGAGACAGTTTTATTGAAATGGTCTATTTACGCCCAGATAATTTTTTGCAATTATCTATTATATCGAGACCATTTTTATGCAATTATCATTTACACACAGACATTTTTATTACCGTGTATGTTACACCGGAACAATTTTTTGTGCAATTATCACTACTATCGATGCTATTTTGTTGTTGTTGCAAGTATGTATTATGAATAAGCAACTTTTTGGGGGGCAATTATCTCTTATAACAAAACATTGTGATTGAAATATTCTTTTATAACAGATAAATTACCTGCAGTTATTTAATGTATAAAGGGGGGACAAATGTAATTAATTATCTGTTATATCAAGGCAACTCTTTGTAACAGATAAATTACCTGCAGTTATTTAATGTAACATAAAGGGGGACAAATGTAGTTAATTATCTGTTATATCAGGGCAACTCTTTGTAACAGCTGTTACAATTTTGGTTTTGGGGGCGGGGGGGGGGGGAAATCAATGGATAGTGAACTGAGTCACCAAGGACAAAACGTTGGCTTCGATTCTGATTAACGGCTTCTAGGTTCACCCAGCCTTAACGAGTACTGGATTTTTATGTGAAAGAAAGACATCATTGGCGTAATACCGACCACGTTACACAATATAATAATGAGCTATAATAATGTTATTTTTGAAAAAAAAATATATATACATATTATATATATATATATATATATCTTTCTTTCTTCTTTCTTTTCTCTTTCTCACTGGTACCGAAAAGGTGTCGTGGTTATATTATTAGTCGTTTTTTTGCGCTGCTCGAACTGTCTAAATTAGTGATTTTCCTTTGTTGTTACATGTCTCTGTCACTGCATCTATCCATCTTCTTCTGGGTCTTCCTCTCTCTCTCTCTCTCTCTCTATATATATATATATATATATATATATATATATATATATATATAGAGCACTAATATTATATTCCACATACGTCAGCACATGGCGTTGCAGAGCTCTTTATTACTTTCTTTTGTTTTTCTTTTTTTTCATTTCTCTATATCATTCTTTCTTTAATTAATTAATTTTACTTCCTTTCTTTCTTTCTTTCTTTCTTTCTTTCTTTCTTTTTTTTCTTTTTTTTTTTTTTTTTTTCTTTCTTTCTTTCTGGCTTTCTTTCTTTCTTTTTTTCTTTACTTATTTTCATGTCTTAAGCTGAACATATATTTATATTTACTTATTATGGTAGGACAATATTTTTGTAATTATCGATGTCAAAGAAAAATACAAGTTTTCGAAATTATCTTTGGCAGCATGATATAATTACATCAATTTTTTAAAGAAATTATTTTTCTTTTTAATAAACATTGACGCAGAAGAAAAAAAAATACAACACAGTTTTTGTAACTTTAATGATGATGCCAAATATGGATATTAGCAATAGAAGACAAAAGAGAGTTAATGACAGCTGAAATGAGACACTGTAACAGAATATTGCGCATAGAAAGGTTATACAAAATTAAGAATGAAAGATACTAGAAGAAGAGTAGATGTAAAGCAAATCATGATCGGTGTGAAGATTATGCAAAAGTCTCACCAATTACATAACATATCCATCTGTTCGTCTGTTAGTTAAGTAGATTCTATATCATTAGTGGATGAAAGAAATGCTCTCACTTTCATTCTCTCTCTTTCTCTCTCTTTCTCTGTTTCTCTATCGTTCTCTCTCTCTCTCTCTTTATCTCTCTCTCTGTCTCTCTTTTTATTTTATAATCCAGGCAGTCGTTGGGACACCGCTGGCAGATTTCTTCAACCCACTCTTTTTTTTATTTCTATCTGCAATGATTCGCTGTGAAGTCGAGACCTATCCCGTCTTTGATGTTATCATACAATTTCTTTCTCTGTCTACTGCTAATTCTCCTCCACATGAAAGTTCATTGCAGAATGGTCCTTTGCAGACAAGATGTTGAGATACGTGGCAAAACCATTTCATTTTGCATTTCTTCACAATAGCCAAAAGATCATCATGTTTTCCGATTGCTTGTAGTCTCCTATTGCGAACTTTTTCTTTCGTGATACGATCGAAATAAAAGGTGCCCTATACCTATATCATACCTATGATCATATCATAAACAAAGAAAATTATCAAAGACCTACAAATAAATATCACAATTGAAGGAATACATCTGGAGACAGTTCAGAGCTACAACTACCTGGGACATACTATAAACAGTGATGGAAAATGGAAAATTGAAATAAACAAAAGAATAAGTATGGCAAAAAAGTAATTTTAAAGCCATGAAAAATATAATAACAACAAAACAACTAACATCAGGGCTGAAACTAAGAATAGCAAAATGTTACATCTTCTCAATATTCCTGTATGGTGCAGAAACATGGACATTAGATAAGAAAACAGAACAGAAAATTAAAACCTTTGTAATGTGGATTTATAGAAGAATAGGTAGAATTGGATGGAAAGAATAGAAAACAAACGTTGAAGTTCTAAAACAACTAAAATTAAAAAGAGAACTACCAAATGCAATTAAGACAATACAAATGAAATTTTTGGGGCACGTTAAAAGACACAGCAGCCTACTAAAAGTAATATTGGCAGAGAAAATATAAGGTAAAAGAGGCAGTATGAATGGCGATCCATGGTAGCCAACCTTCGTTGCGGAGACGGCACTCGATGATGAAACCTTTTGAAAACACTTCACCTTCATAGCTTGTATTGGATGGGAAAAAAACAAACAAACGATGAAGATTTAAAAGAACTAAAAATAAAAAAGAGCTAAACACAATTAGAACAAGACAAATGCGATTTTTGGGGCGTAATAAAAGACACAACAGCCTACTGAAAGTAATCTTGGCGGCTAAATACAGGATAAAAGAAGCAGAGGCAGACCAAGACTAACATGGACGAGTAACATAAAAAGATGGACAAATCAGCCTATGACAACCTGCACCATCAAAGCAAGATAACAGAGAGGAACGGCGCTCCGTGGTAGCCAACATTCGTTGCGAGGATGTCACTCGTTGATGATGCCATTTATACTTTAAAAATAAGCTAAAATCTTTTTAAGCCCTATTTTATATCTTTTATGTTCATCATCATCATCATCATCATCGTCTGCCATCTGCGCAATGAAGGTTGGCTACCATGGAGCGCCATTCCACCCTCTCTCTTGCTTTGATGGTGCAGGTTGTCATAGATTGACTTGTCCATCTTTTGATGTTACTCGTCCATGTTAGTTTAGGTCTGCCTCTTTTACCCTATATTTTCCCTTCCAATATTACTTTTAGTAGGCTGTTGTGTCTTTTAACACGCCCCAAAAAATTCATTTGTCTTGTTCTAATTGTATTTAGTAGTTCTCCTTTCATTTTTAGTTATTTTAAACCTTCATCGTTTGTTTTCTTTTCTTTCCATCCAATTCTACCTATTCTTCTATAAATCCACATTTCAAAGACTTCAATTTTCTGTTCTGCTTTCTTATCTAATGACCATGTTTCTGCACCATACTTTTATGTTAGTATATATTTTTCTCAAACATATTTATCATCACAGTTTGTCTCAATACATAATCTAAATGAACCCTTCGACAACATTGCTCTCAAAAGAAAATATTCCTTCAACATGTACGGTACTCCCAGGAATGGGAAAAAAATTCTACGATATTATAAATGCCGTAAAAATCTGAGTGTTTTTCAAATCTTTTCCGGAAAAAAATATCGACCATCTATCAGATACAGGAAAGTTGTTTATAGTTTTCATGAAAAACGCTACAAAATATAACGGATGTATTTATTTAGAAGCGGAAATAGTTTACATTTTTTTACAACGAAAGCACGGCTTGATAATATTCAAAAGGAGAAAACAAGTTACTGACCCGTATTTCACGGATGGTCAAGATAGTTGGGTATAATTATCTCCCAAACTTTACAGATGGTCAGGCTAGTTGGGTAGCAATTATCTCCCGTACTCTACGGCTGGTCAGGCTAGTTTGGTAGCAATTATCTACTGTACTTTACGGCTGGTCAGGCTAGTTGGGTAGCAATTATCTCCCTTACTTTACGGATGGTCAGGCTAGTTGGGTAGCAATTATCTCCCGTACTTTACGGATGGTCAGGCTAGTTGGGTAGCAATTATCTCCCGTACTTTACGAATAGTCAGGCTAGTTGGGTAGCAATTATCTCCCGTACTTTACGGCTGGTCAGGCTAGTTGGGTAGCAATTATCTCCCGTACTTTACGGATGGTCAGGCTAGTTGGGTAGCAATTACCTCCCTTACTTTACGAATAGTCAGGCTAGTTGGGTAGCAATTATCTCCCGTACTTTACGGATGGTCAGGCTAGTTGGGTAGCAATTATCTCCCGTACTTTACATATGGTCAGGCTATTTGGGTAGCAATTATCTCCCGTACTTTACGGATGGTCAGGCTAGTTGGGTAGCAATTATCTCCCTTACTTTACTGATGGTCAGGCTAGTTGGGTAGCAATTATCTCCCTTACTTTACGGATGGTTAGGCTATTTGGGTAGCAATTATCTCCCGTACTTTACGAATAGTCATGCTATTTGGGTAGCAATTATCTCCCTTCCTTTACGAATGGTCAGGCTATTTGGGTAGCAATTATCTCCCTTACTTTACGAATGGTCAGGCTAGTTGGGTAGCAATTATCTCGTCAGAGAAAAATAAAATAAAATTATATTGAGCAGCTAAACTAACAGAAAGACAAGCCACACTGTTTCTACAAAATCCTTCATCCTGTATAATACACAAACTATACACAATAAAGATTCCGAGTTGGAATACACAACAACACAGCTCTTTTTTAAAAAATGAAGAATTTCATAGCTGCGTTAGAGACTACATAGCTCAAAAAAATTACTCTACACAGCTAAAAGACTACACAGTTCTAAAAAAAACTACACAGCTAAAAAAATCTACACAGTTCTAAACAAATTCACTACACAGCAAAAAAATCTACACAGTTCTAAACAAATTCACTACACAGCTAAAAAAATCTACACAGTTCTAAACAAATTCACTACACAGCTAAAAAAATCTACACAGTTCTAAACAAATTCACTACACAGCTAAAAAACTACACAGCTATAAAACTACACAGCTGTAAACAAATTCACTACACAGCTAAAAAACTACACAGTTCTAAAAAAAATTCTCTACACAGTTCTAAAAAAATTCTCTCTACAGATCTAAAAAAATTCTCTCTACAGATCTAAAAAAATTCTCTACACAGATCTAAAAAAATTCTCTCTACAGATCTAAAAAAAATTCTCTACACAGATCTAAAAAAATTCTCTCTACAGATCTAAAAAAAATTCTCTACACAGATCTAAAAAAATTCTCTACACAGATCTAAAAAAATTCTCTACACAGATCTAAAAAAATTCTCTACACAGTTCTAAAAAAATTCTCTACACAGATCTAAAAAAATTCTCTCCACAGATCTAAAAAAATTCTCTACACAGATCTTAAAAAATTCTCTCCACAGATCTAAGGTGTGTCCGTGTCTGTGTTAGTCACCTTTAGTGACTCGGGCAGATGGTGCTCGTAAACCTGGGAGGGCCTACCATCTAAGGGCAGAATCCCCCTACAGAAAAGACAATCTGCTGCCTTGCAGGAAGATTGGGGACAATCAAAGGCTAGGGAATGCAAACCCGAATAAAATGCTGGCTGAAATCGGATGCACTGGGCCACTGGCGCAGAACACAGTGCAACGTATTAACGGGTGTTCAGTCAGAGTGGATCTGACAGACTCTAATTGTGATGTTCTGTCTGTGGGGGCGATCAACACACTTAGCCTGACAGCTGACCTCATATGAGAGTCTGGAATCCTTACTCTGATTTAGTCCTGAACGCAGAGAGAGAGAGAGAAAAAATTCTCTACACAGTTCTAAAAAAAATTCTCTCCACAGATCTTAAAAAAAATTCTCTCCACAGATCTAAAAAAAATTCTCTACACAGATCTAAAAAAATTCTCTCCACAAATCTAAAAAAATTCTCTACACAGATCTAAAAAAATTCTCTACACAGATCTAAAAAAATTCTCTACACAGATCTAAAAAAATTCTCTACACAGATCTAAAAAAATTCTCTCTACAGATCTATAAAAATTCTCTCCACAGATCTAAAAAAAATTCTCTACACAGATATAAAAAAATTCTCTCCACAGATCTAAAAAAATTCTCTCCACAGATCTAAAACAATTCTCTACACAGATCTAAAAAAAATTCTCTCTACAGATCTAAAAAAATTCTCTACACAGATCTAAAAAAAATTCTCTACACAGATCTAAAAAAAATTATCTACACAGCTTAAAATAAAAAAAAAAACCTATACAGCTCTAAAATATGGCGGAAAAAAATGTCATCAGCTGGATTGAAGACCTTTATGACTGTGTTTGGAACACAAGTCCCCTTTATTGTAAAGTGAACGGACTATCTACCCACTATTTCACCATTAACGATCACTGATCACAGCATTAATGTGTACATGTAATTATATTAAAGCTATGGTTGACAGATGATCTCAGTGTTAGAGACAATTATTGCGATCAAAGACTAGCACAGCTACTCTTAAAAAGGAAAGAAAAGACAAACTACCTTCATATATTGCCAAGAAGAAAATCATGTGAACAAACATTATATTGTTAACAGCGAATCATGGGCATTAGTTAAACACATAAAAACATGATTAGAAGCGACAAAGAATGTCATGTTACAGTAAGCAGTCAACAAAGGAATTGGTATAATGCACTAAGAAGATAGAAGTGTAGAAGAAGGATATGATCGCATACGGAAACCGGTATGGCACATGATATTGATACTCTAAAAATACAATGAATCATGTGAACAATCTAGTTCTGATTCGATCGTATCTATGTTGTTTTTTTAACACATTTGTTGTAGCCATTCTGACTGCATATTTTCATCAAACAGAACAGCAAAGAAAAACTACTCAATCGGTACAATAAAGTGTATAATAAAAATGATAACACTCAGAAGATTACTAGGTTGAATGCTTATTAGGAATCCACAAAGAATAGCAATGAAAACGTTCTGAAAAAGGCCAAAGCAAAAAGATAGCTGATTTCCAATATTAGGAAGAAACAATAATTATTTTCCGGCTTGTTGCAGGGGCTACTGAGTTAGGTGTTCTGTGCACACCGTGAGCTGTGTGTTTCATCCGCTTTGATCATGTTTCGACATTCTAATTGTTTACGATGAATGATGATATCGTATGGCAGGGAGCAGTTGGCTGTGTTAACTTTCTGTTCGGTTTCGCCTTATGTCTTTTGGCGTGTGCTGAGGCAGCTATGATGGGGACTACAGCTACCTTTCTTTGTTTGGGAGATGAGATATTAATTCGGATGATTAAATTGACACGGGCGGTTGAGCATTTATGGATTCGCTTGCAGTGATACCAGGGCCTTCCATAACCAAAGAACCATAACCAAAGAACCATAACCAAGGAACCATAACAAAGGAACCATAACCAAAGAACCATAATCAAGGAACCATAACTACAGAACTATAATCGAGGAACCATAATCAAATAACCATAACCAGGAACCATAACCAAAAAACCATAACCAAAGAACCATAACCAAGGAACCATAACAAAGGAACCATAACCAAAGAACCATAACCAAGGAACCATAACCAAAGAACCATAACCAAAGAACCATAACCAAAGAACCATAACAAAGGAACCATAACCAAAGAACCATAACCAAAGAGCCATAGCAAAGGAACCATAACCAAAGAACCATAACCAAAGAACCATAACCAAGTAACCATAACCAAAGAACCATAACCAAAGAACCATAACCAAGGAACCATAACCAAAGAACCATAACCAAAGAACCATAACCAAGGAACCATAGAAGCAAATAGTCATCCACAAACACATAATCAACACATAAACAATCATGAAGCACACATTAGTGGGACAGGGAGAGAAAGGCAATGGACACCAACGGAGGACAGTGGAAACATTGTAAAGTAAAGAGCCCTGTCACGTCAAGTGGCGTATAGGGAATATGGTGTTAGTGACCATACATTTCACAGACCCTCAGCACATGATTTTGGGGTAATGTGGTCGGTATTACGCCCGTGCCGCTTTACTATCACAGAATAAAAAAGGTACCCAATTAAAGCTGGGTGAACCCGGAAACCGTCGCTTTGGATCGAACCCTACCTCTTGTCCTTTGTAATCCAGATCAAATGGAAACATAAAGAAACAAAAATGCATGTAGCCCACCAAAAACATAGATAACCTCATTAATACATACGACATAAAGCTAGTGATGCAATGGATCCCAGGACACTATAACACACCAAGAAATGAAAACACAGATACATTAGCTAAGTAAAAAAAATTGTAGGCTTCTGGATCCATAACAACAACAACGACAGCAACATCAACAACAAGTTAATATCTTTGGCCATTGGGTGCGGTTATCGCAGAACCATGTGGACTAGAGCACAACGCTCGGATAGAGGGAGAGAGAGAGAGAGAGAGAGAGAGTAAGAGAGAGTGTGAGAAATGGATAACGTTGACGAAGTCTGTCAGTGGTGCCTCAACAGCTCCCGACGTTATGGGGGTGAAGAGGGCTAGAATGTTGTAATTTGCAACATAACGTAAAGTACGCCATTGTCACGCCCACCTCTAAGTCAACAGCCGTCAGAACGAATGCTAACAACAACAAACACTGTTGCAAGTTAAGACTGTCTATCTGGTCTGTGTTCTTGGACACAAAAATAACTATTTTGGAAAAAAACGTATTGATTGTATTTAATTATTAGCAAGCTAATCGTTTAAGCTCCTGTGTGTATACAGTCCCTTTGGTTTAATCAAAACAGGTAGTAAATTTGTTATTTTACTTACATACGCAGTTCAAATTGATCTTGACTTTCTCTTTGCTTCATTTGTGGTTTGTAATTGTTTCTCTTTGAGTATTTATATTGTGTTATTTTGACAATAATAAACTAGTGTGGGTCTTATTTGTTACTTTATATAGGACAATAAGAGATCTGAGAGAAAAAAAAGGGGGGGGGGGATGCTGCTAATGCCTATATTTTTCAGTGACCAGTTTCACATTTTTGTGCACCCACATGCACCCCGTGCGCACTTCCGTTCGTTAAGAAGAAAGATTCTTCTTATATCTTACAGGGAACTTTTTATTAACATTTTATTCTCCTTACTTTTCATTTCTCTTTCTAGTTGGATTTTAAAATTAATTAATTAAAAAAAAAATTTTATACATATTTCTACGTGTGCTGTATGTTTGTTCCTGTTGAAGGCCTTTGCGCTGAAACACCGTTCTGATTTGTGTTGCCCACTTGTTAGGTGAAGTTTTAACCATACCATTATATATATAATTTCATTTCTCCTCACATTTTTAGAGTGTTCTGGTCATTATAACGTCAAGCACCCAGGGTTGGTACATCTATAAGGCTCACTAAATGTAGCAGACGTTCGAAAGGGATCGAACCCCATCTCTTACCATTAGTAGTTCAGTTCACTAACGACTAAGCTACCACGGCTCCTTAAAGGCAATCGATTCAAGTAAAAATGACGAAGATAATACATTAACTAGGAACAATCAACATAACAAACAAGAAACGCTTAACCTAAATCCGACATTTTAATAACTTAAAACACGCACAAAAATAAATTAAACGCGTCGAATCATATAAAAATCCAGCATTGTTTCAAGAAAACAAATCTAATTAGAACGAACCAACTTCAGGACTTTATCAAACTCATCATCCGATAATCAAATAAAAGAGACAATAAATAGAAGTTACCATCTCACAAGATCTCTCTCCATACGTATGTAGTTCATCACACTAACCTTTTCTCTGCACGAACTAACCGCCTACAAATGTAGACAACCTTAGAGAGATACAAATAGTTCCCCAAAGTAGATTTATCCCTTCCACTCCCCAATTTAACTTGAGCTAAGGAAATGCAAATTATTACTCAGACAATTCCAGCAACGAAATAAAATAATGCAACCGAGTGGGCGGTATTACAATGTTCCAGTGGTTCGCAAATCTTTTCGGGCAGTCACCTCCCTTGACTCCATAAATCCTGCCTCTCCACCTCTTTAATTAGATAAATCCCAAGTTGTCCGGATCCTTATTCAATACGCTCACACTTTCAATTACCATCTCTCTTAGACTCACACTTTTCATTTCCATCTCTCTTACACCCACACTTTCAATTACCATCTCTCTTAGACTCACACTTTCCATTTCCATCTCTCTTACACTAATACTTTCCATTTCCATCTTTTTTACACTCACACTTTCAATTTCCATTTCTTCTACACTCATACTTTCAATTTCCATATCTCTTACACTCACACATTCCATTTCCATGTCTCTTACACTCACACATTCCATTTCCATGTCTCTTACACTCACATATTCCATTTCCATGTCTCTTACACTCACACATTCCATTTCCATGTCTCTTACACTCACACATTCCATTTCCATGTCTCTTACACTCACACATTCCATTTCCATGTCTCTTACACTCACACATTCCATTTCCATGTCTCTTACATTCATCCGTTCAATTTTCATCATCCCAACACTCATAATTTCAATTACCACACCTTCTACACGCACCCCTTCATTGTCCATCACTTTTACATTCATCCTTTCAATTTCCATCTCTCTTATACACATCCTTTCAATGTCCATCTCTCTTACATTCATCCTTTCAATTTCCATCTCTCTTATACTCATCCTTTCAATGTTCATCTCTCTTACACTCATCCTTTCAATTTCCTACTCTCTTACACTCATCCTTTCAATTTTCATCCCTCTTACATTCATGCTTTCGATGTTAATCTCTCTTACACTCATCCTTTCAATTCATCTTTCCTGCATTCTTCTCTTCAATCCATCTCTCTTCGCCCCATTCCCTCCCAAAAAAGAAGTCTTTAAAAAGACATTTCCCCAACTAATTATTCTCTTTATAACAGCATCTGTGTGTGCAAGGAAATACATTTCAGGACTAAGGTTCTAAAGTTTACATCCATTAATGTATTTAAGAATACAGGCTCTGGGCATGAGACGGCATAGATAGATCTTGCTCATTTCTATACAGATAATATCATCAAAGAAAAAGGACGCAGCAAAATTCCGCGATCCACAGGACCAATTCAAGACTTATTGCCTAAGGTAAAGAAACGAAAATTAAAATAGTACGGACATGTTTCAAAATGTACAGGCTTTGCTAGACTAGTAAACATGCACAGTACCAAGCTAAAGAAAAGACAGACCGAGAAGGTGGAGGAAAGACAACATCACAGAAGGGACAAGATTAACTGTCGCTATTTTGTTTTTGTTCGCCAGCTTTTACCTCTGACGAAGTCCTTAGATACTAGGAGCTGACTTTTGCGTGTTAATTCGTTTTTCCCTGGCAGCCATGTGCACAGGCAGCCCTCGCCGCACAGGCAGATAACCGTTTTCGGAAGTATTTATATATTTTTCCGTCCATGAGTAATAGATGTTCCAAGCCGGGCCTTACTGCTGAGACCAGGGGTGGTTGCCGCAGAGAGAAATCATAAATAAAAATCCCAACTGGTGCAGCCGGGATTTGAACCCACAACCTCTCTGTCTCGAGGCCGGCGTCTTGCCTCGTGACCAACCAGTTCTCTCCCCCCACCTCCTCCGTTGTCATATTTCAAAGAACAGCTATTCATCGTGAGTGTTAGAGGATGATTGTGGAGATGTCATACAGTTTCTCAACGATCGTCACGTATGCGGATCTGGGGATGATTATTATGATTGATACGCATTAACTTAAGTATTGCAGAGTGCAATGAAATATTACGAGCTATATCAGAAAGAGAGAGAGAGAGAGAGAGAGAGAGAGATTGAGAGGGGGGAGATATTAGACTAGATGATGATGATAATCATCTATAGATGTTTAGGGGACTAATTTACGCATAGACCACTCCCCCCCCAAGCAAGTCAACAGCATAGCGACCGTTTAATCTTGGAATATCCGAGTCGCGGACTATAAGCTTTAAAATATTACCGCAGGCGAGCTACACTGGACGTTTGCAACACCGATAGTTTAAAGGAATAAAGTTCCCAACCCCACCTATCTTTATTATCTATTATCAGTTTCTGATCCACTCCTTCCCTCCGAATTAACGCTAGGCTAAAGCAGCTTGTACGTGAGTCTATATAAAAGGACGTTGCAAAAAAAAAAAAGCCACTTTAAGACTGCTGCCGCCACGAAGAGGACATCAATGTGCTGCGTTAGAGCTAAGACAAGTAAGTATACCAGGCTGGTAGAGAGGACATCAATGTGCTGCGTTAGAGCTAAGACAAGTAAGTATACCAGGCTGGTAGAGAGGACATCAATGTGCTGCGTTAGAGCTAAGACAAGTAAGTTTACCAGGCTGGTAGAGAGGACATCAATGTGCTGCGTTAGAGCTAAGACAAGTAAGTATACCAGGCTGGTAGAGAGGACATCAATGTGCTGCGTTAGAGCTAAGACAAGTAAGTATACCAGGCTGGTAGAGAGGACATCAATGTGCTGCGTTAGAGCTAAGACAAGTAAGTATACCAGGCTGGTAGAGAGGACATCAATGTGCTGCGTTAGAGCTAAGACAAGTAAGTATACCAGGCTGGTAGAGAGGACATCAATGTGCTGCGTTAGAGCTAAGACAAGTAAGTATACCAGGCTGGTAGAGAGGACATCAATGTGCTGCGTTAGAGCTAAGACAAGTAAGTATACCAGGCTGGTAGAGAGGACATCAATGTGCTGCGTTAGAGCTAAGACAAGTAAGTATACCACGCTGGTAGAGACCGTAGATTCGACCAGAAGTGTTGCGTAGATTACGTGTATTTATTTTGTGCTGAATAATATTGTAAGCTTTAGAGTCAATGCAGCAGGAGGTGGACGCCAGGGAGTCATGACCCCGGCCGACCAACTTTCCTTAATTTCAAGAAGCTAAAGGGGCGAAACACTTGCTGGACGGGGCTACATCTGATGATCAGATTGTCACTTGCTGCGAAACTCAGTGTAACGTGTTTCCAAATACGGTGATAAGGTCAGCAACTTTGATCGTGTACCGCCGAACAAATCAAGTCTGTTTGGAGGTGACTGCAGCGTGTAAGGCGTACATAAGCAGACCTCGTTATAGGGCCGGGTATTCTTTGTTTTATCGTTTTTATCAGCACGCTTTACTTGTATCTTCCTGGCCAAAACCAGGTCAAGGTAAAGTTCGAGACTTAAATCGGCGTCTTAGCAAGCATGCTTTCACTCATATGTGCTCGGCCGCTTATCCAGAAGTGTTCGGAGACTTCTGGATAGTGTCGCTTCAAGTATCGAAACTCACGATGCGAGGGGGGCATTCCTCACCTTCCCAGAGTGCTACATTGACTGTCTGCTATAGAAGTAGCTTGTATTTGTACATTACCAAAAGGCATCCGCACTAACTGTCTGCTATAGAAGTAGCTTGTATTTGTACATTACCAAAAGACATCCACACTTACTGTCTGTTATAGAAAGAGCATTCTTTTGTGTTATAAGGAAAGAACGTTCGCTTTGTCTTGATAAAATGATCATTGTTGTTATTTATTATTATCATTATCACTGTCCAACGGAACAATAAATTAGTGCTCCGATTAATGACCCCCCCCCCCTCCCGCACGAAAATTTCGAGTACATCGAAGGAGAATCCTGGTCAACGTTCACGAACTCCGTAGCATGGCCTGGAATCCATGGTGTAGGTCGGTTTGTTCTGACATCAATCACATGATGTAGGTAGGTTTGTTCTGACATCAATCACATGATGTAGGTAGGTTTGTTCTGACATCGATCACATGATGTAGGTAGGTTTGTTCTGACATCGATCACATGATGTAGGTAGGTTTGTTCTGACATCGATCACATGATGTAGGTAGGTTTGTTCTGACATCAATCACATGATGTAGGTAGGTTTGTTCTGACATCGATCACATGAAGTAGGTAGGTTTGTTCTGACATCAATCACATGATGTAGGTAGGTTTGTTCTGACATCGATCACATGATGTAGGTAGGTTTGTTCTGACATCGATCACATGATGTAGGTAGGTTTGTTCTGACATCAATCACATGATGTAGGTAGGTTTGTTCTGACATCAATCACATGATGTAGGTAGGTTTGTTCTGACATCGATCACATGATGTAGGTAGGTTTGTTCTGACATCGATCACATGATGTAGGTAGGTTTGTTCTGACATCAATCGCATGATGTAGGTAGGTTTGTTCTGACATCGATCACATGATGTAGGTAGGTTTGTTCTGACATCGATCACATGATGTAGGTAGGTTTGTTCTGACATCGATCACATGATGTAGGTAGGTTTGTTCTGACATCGATCACATGATGTAGGTAGGTTTGTTCTGACATCGATCACATGGTGTAGGTAGGTTTGTTCTGACATCGATCATTGGTGTAGGTAGGTTTGTTCTGACATCGATCACATTTTTGGACTACTCTTTTAACTACTCTTTAACTTTTCTTTTAACTGTTAACTACCAAGGGTTCTTTAACGTGCTCGAGTGCTCACGTGACCTCCTGTTAATTACCGTTATCCAAGAGGGCTAATTGTCGGATGTCACATCATCATCAGGCACCGTGCCTGCTGGCGTAGGTGATCATGTCTCTCCACAACTTTCGATCTCGGCAGTTATTTATCATTTCCGTTGTTGACCTTCTGCCAAGCCATTCTCTTAAGCTGTCTGGTATCTTTTATCTATGCTTCTCTCTATATCTTCGTCCCTCGATTTTTCCAGTTGTTACGATATATTCCAGTTGTTCCCTTCTCATTACATGGCCAAAAATGACGATTGTTTCTTCCTAATATTGGAAATTAGCTCTATTTTAGCTTTGACCTCTTTCAGAACGTTTTCATTACTCTTCTTAACTGTCCATGGTATTCTCAACTTTCTTCTGTAAAACCACATGAATCGGATATCACAATCCAGAGTAAAAAAAAAAGAGTGTTTGGTAACGCCACTAAGAAATCATGGATTAATTATTCTCTTTGTTGTTAATTGATAAACAAATCACCACTTGTGGTGGACTTTGAACCAGGGTCATTTCTGTACAGATGTCAACGTCATACCGACAACTCAGCCTCATTCGTGATTAAGGAAGAGCATTCACTTGTGCAAGCATTCCCTTGTGCAAGCATTCCCTTGTGCAAGCATTCACTTGTGCAAGCATTCCCTTGTGCAAGCATTCCCTTGTGCAAGCATTCCCTTCACCTCCAGGGAAGGCCATAATGTACACAATGAGGATCCCTTGACTACAACCACACTCACGCTGTACTTGACACGGTATGTGACGAGGCGTCGGCGAGTGGTTGTGTTTCCAAGTGCGGAATTCATTACTTGATTGGTGCTAATTGAATGAAGTTCATTTTATGAGACCTCGGGTGAGCGATAGACAGATAGATATGCTAGATATGGTAATAAGATATGACAGTATATTAAATGTATACCGCATACAGTATGAGGATTAGTCTATTTATTCCGCGAAGCTGAACATCTGACTTGTAGGATTCTGTCGTCAGCAATAAATAACATCAGCCACAATGTGAGGACACTGCGAGGGCCAGAGTAGGTCTATGAGATATCGTTACAGCGACTTGGGAAAAGACATCAACGTCATCAACCTTACCTCGAACGTGGAGAGAACGACTAGAAAAAGATGCTAGAAACAGACTAGAAGACTAGAGTGTAATTAGGGAAAGATTAGAAAGATTAAAGAGAGACTAGAGATAAAGTGTAGAGATACTATAGAGAGACCAGAGAAAGACTAGATATTCACTACCGAGAGAGATTAGAGAGATAATTCGAGAACAGTGTAATAAAAATTTTGGTAGAGGGTAGAATTGGATGGAAGGAAAAGAAAACCAACGATGAAGTCTTAAAACAGCTAAAAATGAAAAGAGAACTACTAAATACAATTCAAACAAGACAAATGTGGTTTTTGGGCCATATTAAAAGACACAGCAGCCTACTAAAAGTAATCCAGGAGGGGAAAATACAAGGTAAAAGAGACAGAGACAGACCAAGACTAACATGGACGAGTAACATCAAAAGATGGACAAACCAGCCTATGACAAGCTGCAGCATCAAAACAAGAGACAGAGCAGAATGGCGCTCCATGGTAGCCAACCTTCGTTGCGTAGATGGCACTCGACGATGATAATAATAATTGACTAAGTAGTTCAATGATCGATGTAAAACGACAACTTTATTGGAGATCTGCCGAGTATGTACTTACATATGTATATATATATATATATATATATATATATATATATGTTTACACAAATACATAAATACATATACGCGTGCGTGACGTGGGAAATTTCAAAATGACAACCTTTAAATATTTGATCAGCCACGCGCTGCGCCGAAAAGTTGTAAGAATGTCAACAACAGTGGGCGTGTCCTGCTACTCCATTACTGCAACTGTTCACAATTGCTAACTATGACAGTTACATAAAATCGTTTTCTCGATATGTATACCTGCCTTTCTTCTCGTTTATTATATTCTTTCATATATTCAAGAACGATTATATATTATTTCCTCTCAGAGATGGTTTGAAGAATAAGTTAGACAAAAGTTGTAATCTAATTATTGGTCCATCGGTAGCCTAGTTTGGAAAATTCGACTGGGCTTCCGACGTTCGGACAACCTGTATTCGATTCCCGCTGGAAATTGTGTGAATTGTACACGGGGTTGGAAAAAAAATACCCCCGCGGTCGACCCCGCCGCTGGCAGAAATTGGTACCAGAGTAGCAATACCCTGGGAAGGTGAGGAATGCAGCCTTACATCGTGAGTTTCGTGCTTGCATCGTACATGAAGCGACACTATCCAGAAGTCTCGGGGCCTCAGTAGCCTTGTTGGGAAAACCACCCGACTGGACTACCAATGTTCGGACAACCACCCGACTGGACTACCAATGTTCGGACAACCACCCGACTGGACTACCAATGTTCGGACAACCACCCGACTGGACTACCAATGTTCGGACAACCACCCGACTGGACTACCAATGTTCGGACAACCAGCCGACTGGACTACCAATGTTCGGACAACCACCCGACTGGACTACCAATGTTCGGACAACCACCCGACTGGACTACCAATGTTCGGACAACCACCCGACTGGACTACCAATGTTCGGACAACCCGTGTTCAATTCCCGCTGGGAGCAGTGAGTTGTACTCGCGGTTGGAAAAAAAAATACCCCCACGGTCGACCCAGCCGTTGGCAGAAATGGGTACCAGGGTTTACCCTGGGAAGGTGAGGAATGTCGCTTCGCATCTGAGTTTCGATGCTTGAGGCTACACTATACAGAAATATCCGAACATTTCTGGATAGGCGGCCGAGCACATATGGGTGGAAACTCGCGTAGTAAGACTCCGATTCAAGTCTCGTACTTTACCATTACTTTTGCAATCTAATTAATGAACTGATTTTAACCAATCACTCTACAATAAGACCAATGGGGAAGCTCTCAAAGAGGGCAACACAAAAAGAGAATAAAATATAATAGAGTAGAATAGAATAAAATATAATAGAGTAGAACAGAATAAAATATTATAGAGTAGAATAGAATAAAATATAATAGAGTAGAAGAGAATAAAATATTATAGAGTAGAATAGAATAAAATATAATAGAGTAGAATAGAATAAAATATAATAGAGTAGAATAGAATAAAATATTATAGAGTAGAATAGAATAAAATATTATAGAGTAGAATAGAATAAAATATTATAGAGTAGAATAGAATAAAATATTATAGAGTAGAATAGAATAAAATATTATAGAATAGAATAGAATAAAATATTATAGAGTAGAATAGAATAAAATATTATAGAGTAGAATAGAATAAAATATTATAGAGTAGAAGAGAATAAAATATAATAGAGTAGAATAGAATAAAATATAATAGAGTAGAAAAGAATAAAATATAATAGAGTAGAATAGAATAAAATATTATAGAGTAGAATAGAATAAAATATTATAGAGTAGAATAGAATAAAATATTATAGAGTAGAATAGAATAAAATATTATAGAGTAGAATAGAATAAAATATAATAGAGTAGAATAGAATAAAATATAATAGAGTTGAATATAATAAAATATAATAGAGTAGAATAGAATAAAATATAATAGAGTAGAATAGAATAAAATATAATAGAATAGAATGGAATAAAATATAATAGAGTAGAATGGAATAAAATATAATAGAGTAGAATGGAATAAAATATAATAGAGTAGAATAGAATAAAATATATTAGAGTAGAATGGAATAAAATATAATAGAGTAAAATAGAATAAAATATAATAGAATAGAATGGAATAAAATATAATAGAGTAGAATGGAATAAAATATAATAGAGTAGAATAGAATAACATATAATAGAATAGAATGGACTAAAATATAATAGAGTAGAATAGAATAAAATATTATAGAGTAGAATAGAATAAAATATAATAGAGTAGAATAGAATAAAATATAATAGAGTAGAATGGAAAAAAATATAATAGAATAGAATGGAATAAAATATAATAGAGTCGAATGGAATAAAATATAATAGAGTAGAATGGAATAAAATATAATAGAGTAGAATGGAATAAAATATAATAGAGTAGAATGGAATAAAATATAATAGAGTAGAATGGAATAAAATATAATAGAGTAGAATGAAATAAAATATAATAGAGTAGAATGGAATAAAATATAATAGAAACGAATGGAATAAATTAGAATAGAATGGAATAGAAAAGAATAGAATAAAATGTAATAGAATACAATGGAATAAAATAGAAGAGAAGAGAATAGAATGGAATAAAATAGAATAGAATATAAGAGAATAGAATTGAACAAAGTAGAATAGAACAAAATATCATCTACTTAGAAAGTCGTGAACTAATAAAAGGGAAAATACGCACATGGTTGCAGCAACTTAATATTCTAAAGAAGTGATTGCTAAAGAACATAAAACATAGGAGAATATAAAACATTGGTAACATAAAGCGACATGTTGGGCAAGACAGGATTACTATCGAGGTCTTGGTAAAATGTAGACAAGGGAAAAATAGACCAAGAAACAAGCGATGTCACAGACAAGCTAGGAATGACTTCAGAAGATGCCGGGCATCTCGCTCGTGGCAGAGAAAACATCATCATCACTATGTGCTTTACTGGTTGACGTATATGATCATGTCCTCAATAAATCGCAAACATTATGTTGTTGATTGTTCACGGTGCCAGGACACTAAGCTGTCTTGTATCTTCACTCTTTGTCGTCCGCCATCTCTCTTTACTTGCATTCATTATCATCATCATCATCATCAAGGACCGGGCCTGCTGGCGTAGGTGATCAGGTCTCTCAACAATTTTCGAGCTTAACAATTATTTATCATTTCTGTTGTTGACCTTCTGCCAAGACAATATCTTAAGCTGTCTGGTAATTTTTTCTCTTTGCTTTCCTCTACCTCTTCGTCCCTCAATTTTCCCAGCTGCTACAATATATTCCAGTTGTTCTCTTCTCATTACATGGCCAAAAAATGATGATTGTTTCTTCCTAATATTGGAACTTAGCTCTTTTTATGTCTTTGCCTCTTTCAGAACATCTTCATTACTCTTCTTAGCTGTCCATGGTACTCTCAACATTTATCTATAAATCCACATTTCTATAAAACTCCTGTTACTTTCTTGTCTGTTGTCCTATTGTCCATGATTCACACCCATATGTTAAGACTGACTCTACACAATATTTAAGAACTCTTTTTCTTGCTTCTATTGTCAAAAATGAATTGCTTAGTATCTTCCTCAATTTGTGGAAAGCTGCTTTTGCCTGAGCCATTCTGCATCTCACCTACTTGTATTCAGGCTGCTCTACGCAAGCTAAGCAAAAGAAAACGTGAGATCAGCTACACTAGAAGCTAAGTTCCAACAATGACAAGCTACATGATAATAGTTTCACTACATTCTACAGTTAAATAGTAAATACCTGTTCGACTTTCGATGTTACGAAAATATCATCAACGATCCTCTTCAACGTAAATCGCAAAAAACGTTTTAAGATAATAAAGGTTATATACAATTATGAATCACATAAATACACATAGTGTACATTGCTTGTTATGATAATAATTATCTTATATCTATTAATAGTAAACGTACCAAAAAGAATGAAAAAATGCAACTTTTAGTATGTAAATGCCTATTTTTATTCATGTTTTAAAAAAATACATTGTTTCGCTAATGTCTGCAGCAAGTATAGATTTAGTAAAACCTTGACCCAGTTATTAACCTTACACATGACAACGTCATAACCTCTCTCTCTTTTATTTAAAACCCTGCAAACATATTTTCTTAAGTAATAAAAGATATGTTTATACGATAACTATACATAATTTATATCTGTCAATGTGTGCCGGTTTGGCTACATTTGAAGAATTTGTATTCTTTTTTTTTTCCTGCAGTACAAATTTAGCTTTAAAAAAATATTGATAAGAATAAAAAAAAGCACAATTTAGAATCATAGCCATAGTCGATAACAAGGAAGCAAATTGAGCATCGTTCTAGCAGGATGACGCAAAACCCCCACACAGATTTTGTTTTCTCAATTTCAGCATACCAGATTTACGTGAAATATTGCCTGCGCGAGCCGTTAACAATAATTTGACATGGCCAAAACAAACACAATTATGTCAATGTCATACTAGTAAAACAGATCAACTGATAACTAATCATCATTTTGTCTTGTATCAATTCTTGTTTGCGTACTCGAGCAATTTATTCATCAACTTTCATCCGATTCAGCATTTTAGTACTTAAAATGATCTTTGCTCATCAGAAATGCTACTTTTAGTGTGAGTGTTTTAAAAACTGAAGAAAAATGTTATATCTTCTCAATATTCCTGTATGGTGCAGAAACATGGACATTAGACAAGAAAACAGAACACAAAATTGAAGCCTTTGAAATGTGGATATATAGAACAATAGGTAGGTTTGAATGGACTAAAAGAAAACAAACGATGAAGTCTTAAAAAAAACGAAAAATAAAAAGAGAACTACTAAATACAATTCAAACCAGACAAAGGAGATTTCTTTTAAGGCATGTTAAAAGACACTGCAGTCTACTAAAAGTAATCTTGGAAGGGAAAATACAAGGTAAAAGAGGCAGACCAAGACTAACCTTGTTAAGTAACATCAAAAGATGGATAAGTCAGCTAATAACAACCGCACCATCAAAGGAAGAGACAGAGCGCAATGACGGTCTATGGTAGCCAGCCTTCGATGCGGAGACGGCACAGAATGAGGATGATGATGTGATCGTAAAGTTAAAATTACAGTCCTTGCTCCAAGTCGAAGTGTGTGGTTAGATCCCAGTTTGAGCGGTCGATTTTACATTCCCAGTAAAAGTTAATCTCATTGTGAGTAGGATCTAGTACTTAGAGTCTCAAGAATTTGCGCTAACATGTTTAAATTATACAAATTGTCTCGAGAAGTATGTAATAAATTTGTTATATAAAAGTATTACAAATACTAAAATTATCTGCTACATATTATTGCACTAAATATATTACAAATTGTCCCAAAAACATGTTATAAATTGTCTCTGGATACGTGTTACAAATCATCCCAAGAAATATGTCGATATGACCGCCCGAGGGGTCGGGATCAAATTAACAACACGACCATCATCTCTAAGTGTGTTCCCTGGTTTTCTCATGATCGTGTCGCGGACATATATTTAGAGCTAAGGATAGTACGAGGAAAATAACTCTCTCTCATCGCCTTAACATATAGTAACAACTCACAAACTCTTGGTTGATATCGACCAATCAGAACATTTCAATTATTAAACGTCCAATCAACATCTCTGTATGTCTGGAAGTGTCAGTGTATCCTTTTCCTGCTTTAGATCTTTTAGAATGTTCTAGTGGGGCACACCAGGTTAGAGTCACATAGTGATGGTGAACATGTCGCGATCTTCTCCATGTCTATGTCTATTGCGTATCAATGTCTATGTTTATTGCGTCTCAATGTCTATGTCTATTGCGTCTCAATGTCTATGTCTATTGCGTCTCAATGTCTATGTCTATTGCGTCTCAATGTCTATGTCTTTTGCGTCTCAATGTCTATGTCTATTGCGTCTCAATGTCTATGGCTTTTGCGTCTCAATGTCTATGTCTTTTGCGTCTCGATGTATCTGTCTATTGCGTCTCAATGTCTATGTCTATTGCGTGTCAATGGCTATGTCTATTGCGTCTCGATGTCTATGTCTACTGCGCCTCAATGTCTATGTCTATTGCATCTCTATGTCTATGTCTATTGCGTCTCTATGTCTATGTCTATTGCGTCTCGATGTCTATGTCTATTGCGCCTCAATGTCTATGTCTATTGCGCCTCAATGTATATGTCTATTGCGCCTCATTGTATATGTCTATTGCGTCTAGATGTCTATGTCTATTGCGTCTCTATGTCTATGTCTATTGCGTCTCGATGTCTATGTCTATTGCGCCTCAATGTCTATGTCTATTGCGCCTCAATGTATATGTCTATTGCGCCTCATTGTATATGTCTATTGCGTCTAGATGTCTACGTCTATTGCGTGTCAATGTCTATGTCTATTGCGTGCCATGTCTATGTCTATTGCGTATCAATGTCTATGTCTATTGCGTCTCAATGTCTATGTCTATTGCGTCTAGATGTCTATGTTTATTGCGTCTCAATGTATGTCTATTGCGTCTCAATGTCTATGTCTATTGCGTCTAGATGTCTATGTCTATTGCGTCTCAATGTATATGTCTATTGAGTCTCAATGTCTATGTCTATTGCGTCTCAATGTCTATGTCTATTGCGTGTCAATGTCTATGTCTATTGCGTCTCAATGTCTATGTCTATTGCGTCTCAATGTCTATGTCTATTGCGTGTCAATGTCTATGTCTATTGCGTGTCAATGTCTATGTCTATTGCGTCTCTATGTCTATGTCTATTGCGTCTCAATGTCTATGTCTATTGCGTCTAGATGTCTATGTTTGTTGCGTCTCAATGTCTATGTCTATTGCGTGTCAATGTCTATGTCTATTGCGTCTCAATGCATATTGCTTCTCGATGTCTATTGCGTCTCAATGTCTATTGCGTCTCAATGTCTATTGCGTCTCAATGTATATTGCTTCTCAATGTCTATTGCGTCTCAATGTCTTTTGCGTCTCAATGTCTATTGCGTCTCAATGTCTATGTCTATTGCGTCTCAATGTCTATTGCGTGTCAATGTCTATGTCTAGTGCGTCTCAATGTCTATTGCGTCTCAATGTCTATTGCGTCTCAATGTCTATGTCTATTGCGTCTCAATGTCTATTGCGTGTCAATGTCTATGTCTATTGCGTCTCAATGTCTATTGCGTCTCAATGTCTATTGCTTCTCAATGTCTATTGCGTCTCAATGTCTATTGCTTCTCAATGTCTATGTCTATTGCGTCTCAATGTCTATTGAGTCATCTGTTGACCGAGTCTACTCTTACACCTCTGATATAACTGCCAAATTCTCAACAGCTCTACTTATCCTTGATTCCTATACAATGTCTTACCGTCCTTGACTCCTGTTTTAAGTTTATCTCTCCTTGACTCCTATATTAAGTCTATCTCTCCTTGACTCCTATATTAAGTCTATATCTCCTTGACTCCCATACTAAATCTATCCCGTCTTAACTCCTAAATTAAGTCTATCTCTCTATTACTCCCATATAAAGTCGATCTCTCCTTGACTCCTATATTAAGTCTATCTCTCCTTGACTCCTATATTAAGTCTATCTCGCCTTGACTCCTATATTAAGTCTATCTCTCCTTGACTCCTGTATTATGTCTATCTCTCCTTGACTCCTATATTAAGTCTATCTCTCATTGACTCCTATATTAAGTCTATATCTCCTTGACTCCTATATTAAGTCTATCTCACCTTCACTCCTATATTAAGTCTATCTCTCCTTGACTCCTATATTAAGTCTATCTCTCCTAGACTCCTATATTAAGTCTATTTCTCCTTGACTCCTATATTAAGTCTATTTCTCCTTGACTCCTATATTAAGTCAATCCCGTCTTAACTCCTATATTAAGTCTCTCTCGTCTTAACTCCTATATTAAGTCTATCCCGTCTTAACTCCTATATTAAGTCTATCTCTCCTTGACTCCTATATTAAGTCTATCTCTCCTTGACTCCTATATTAATCTATCTCTCCTTGATTCCCATATTAAGTCTATCTCTCCTTGACTCCCATATTAAGATTATCTTTCCTTAACTCCTATATTAAGTCTATCTCTCCTTGACTCCTATATTAATCTATCTCTCCTTGACTCCTATATTAAGTCTATTTCTCCTTGACTCCTATATTAAGTATATCTCTCCCTGACTCCTATATTAAGTCTATCTCTCCTTGACTCCTATATTAAGTTTATCTCTCCTTGACTCCTATATTAAGTATATCTCTCCTTAACTCCTATATTAAGTCAATCTCTCCTTGACTCCTATATTAAGTCTATCTCTCCTTGACTCCTATATTATGTCTATCTCTCCTTGACTCCTATATTAAGTCTATCTCTCCTTGACTCCTATATTAAGTATATCAATCCTTAACTCCTATATTAAGTCTATCTCTGCTTGACTCCTATATCAAGTCTATTTCTCCTTGACTCCTATATTAAGTCTATCCCGTCTTAACTCCTATATTAAGTCTATCTCTGCTTGACTCCTATATTAAGTATATCTCTCCTTAACTCCTATATTAAGTCTATCCCGTCTTAACTCCTATATTAAGTCTATCCCGTCTTAACTCCTATATTAAGTCTATCTCTCCTTGACTCCTATATTAATCTATCTCTCCTTGACTCCTATATTAATCTATCTCTCCTTGATTCCCATATTAAGTCTATTTCTCCCTGACTCCTATATTAAGTCTATCTCTCCTTGACTCCTATATTAAGTTTATCTTTCCTTGACTCCTATATTAAGTCTATCTCGCCTTGACTCCTATATTAAGTCTATCTCTCCTTGACTCCTGTATTATGTCTATCTCTCCTTGACTCCTATATTAAGTCTATCTCTCATTGACTCCTATATTAAGTCTATATCTCCTTGACTCCTATATTAAGTCTATCTCACCTTCACTCCTATATTAAGTCTATCTCTCCTTGACTCCTATATTAAGTCTATCTCTCCTAGAGTCCTATATTAAGTCTATTTCTCCTTGACTCCTATATTAAGTCTATTTCTCCTTGACTCCTATATTAAGTCTATCCCGTCTTAACTCCTATATTAAGTCTCTCTCGTCTTAACTCCTATATTAAGTCTATCCCGTCTTAACTCCTATATTAAGTCTATCTCTCCTTGACTCCTATATTAAGTCTATCTCTGCTTGACTCCTATATTAAGTATATCTCTCCTTAACTCCTATATTAAGTCTATCCCGTCTTAACTCCTATATTAAGTCTATCTCACCTTCACTCCTATATTAAGTCTATCTCTCCTTGACTCCTATATTAAGTATATCTCTCCCTGACTCCTATATTAAGTCTATCTCTCCTTGACTCCTATATTAAGTTTATCTCTCCTTGACTCCTATATTAAGTATATCTCTCCTTAACTCCTATATTAAGTCAATCTCTCCTTGACTCCTATATTAAGTCTATCTCTCCTTGACTCCTATATTATGTCTATCTCTCCTTGACTCCTATATTAAATCTATCTCTCCTTGACTCCTATATTAAGTATATCTCTCCTTAACTCCTATATTAAGTCTATCTCTGCTTGACTCCTATATCAAGTCTATTTCTCCTTGACTCCTATATTAAGTCTATCCCGTCTTAACTCCTATATTAAGTCTATCCCGTCTTAACTCCTATATTAAGTCTATCTCTGCTTGACTCCTATATTAAGTATATCTCTCCTTAACTCCTATATTAAGTCTATTCCGTCTTAACTCCTATATTAAGTCTATCCCGTCTTAACTCCTATATTAAGTCTATCTCTCCTTGACTCCTATATTAAGTCTATCTCTCCTTGACTCCTATATTAATCTATCTCTCCTTGACTCCTATATTAATCTATCTCTCCTTGATTCCCATATTAAGTCTATTTCTCCCTGACTCCTATATTAAGTCTATCTCTCCTTGACTCCTATATTAAGTTTATCTTTCCTTGACTCCTATATTAAGTCTATCTCTCCTTGACTCCTATATTAATCTATCTCTCCTTGACTACTATATTAAGTCTATCCCGTCGTAACTCCTATATTAAGTCTATCACTCCTTGACTCCTATATTAAGTCTATCTCTCCTTGACTCCTATATTAAGTATATCTCTCCTTAACTCCTATATTAAGTCTATCTCTCCTTGACTCCTATATTAAGTCTATCTCTCCTTGACTCCTATATTATGTCTATCTCTCCTTGACTCCTATATTAAGTCTATCTCTCCTTGACTCCTATATTAAGTATATCTCTCCTTAACTCCTATATTAAGTATATCTCTCCTTGACTCCTATATTAAGTCTATTTCTCCTTGACTCCTATATTAAGTATATCTCTCCTTGACTCCTATATTAAGTCTATCTCTCCTTGACTCCTATATTAAGTATATCTCTCCTTAACTCCTATATTAAGTATATATCTCCTTGACTCCTATATTAAGTATATCTCTCCTTAACTCCTATATTAAATCTATCTCTGCTTGACTCCTATATTAAGTCTATTTCTCTTTGACTCCTATATTAAGTATATCTCTCCTTAACTCCTATATTAAGTCTATCCCGTCTTAACTCCTATATTAAGTCTATCTCTACTCGACTCCCATACTAAGTCTATCCCATCCTAACTCATATAGGATATCTATCCGTCTATGATTCCTATATTAATAATATTAATAAATATATTGTATTCTTGCCTCATTAGCTGTTTGTTCTCAACGACAAGTCTGTTTTGACCCATCGCCATGGCCGCTGACCTCTGCAGGAAGTAAACAACTTATTTTGTCAACTACTCGCGTCAATCTAAGGTCATCAACATGGCGGCAGTTATCATAGCGAATCAATATGGCGGACGGCACTAAGAGTCAAGACACCTAACGGAATGGGACAAGTGCTATTTATGTTATTATACCTATGTTAACTTCAGATGGTAGATGTACAACAGAGGTGAGATGCAGTATGGCTGAGGCAAAAGCAGTTTCCCAAAAAATGAGGAAGACGTCGTGCAATCCATTTATGGCAATAGAAACAAGTAAAAGAGTTCCTAAATGTTATGTAGAACCAGTCTTAACATATGGAAGTGAGTCATGGACAAAATAACAACAGATAAGAAAATCACTGGAAGCTGTAGAAATGTTGTTTTACAGAAGAATGTTGAGAGTACCGTGAACAGCTATAGCTAGTAATGAAAACGTTCTGAAAGAGGCCAAAGCTAAAAGAGCTAATTTCCAATATTAGGAAAATACAAACATCATTTTTTTTGGCAAGTAATGAGAAGGGAACAGCTTGAAAACAGCTGGAAGACAACTGGAAAAATTGAGGGACGAAGACATAGAGGGAAGCAAAGAGAAAAGATACAAGACAGCTTAAGAAATTGGCTTGACAGGTCAATAATGGAATTGATAAATAACTGTCGAGATCGAAAGTTGTGGAGAGACATGATCACCTACGCCAATAAACATGGTGCTTGATGATGATGATGATATTATATTTCTTCCATAACTTATTCTTCAACTTCAACCTATCGCTATACCAGGATGAGCCGCCCTAATCAAAATGTTAATAACATTAACTATCGTCCTGGGGAGGGTTTCTTTGCCGCGTATGAAAATATGTTACCAAACGGCAAAACATCCACATTTCTGGAAGGAAATATTGCGGTAAAGACTAGCTCTTGAGAAATGACGAGACGCGAGCTTTGACTATTGAAGAGGAACGCAAAGCTAGCACAGTAAGCGGTTTCTCTCAATGGCTTTTAAATACGTTGAAACTAATTAGTGGAAATCCCAAGGGAGGTAACCGACTACTAAGCGGATATGTCTACTTGAGAAGTTGCCGGAAATTATCTTCCCTTTTCCAGGTAGATGGACCAAAGAAGTGGATGAACGGAGAGAAAAATGGAATCGTGAAACTAATGTTGATATAGACCAGAAACATTGACTCGACGTCCGTTAATGTAGACAAGGCGTACCCCCCAGGGCACACTTCTATAAATGATTGATATTTGTAACATTTTTATTTTAATCTCATTTAATTATTAAATTATTGTTTTTCTTTTTAAACAAAAGTATTGAACATTTGTGGTTTCTTTGCTTTATCCTTTTCTTCTTTGTTTCCCTCTTCACCTTTCAGCATTTAGGAGTGAGATAGTTTTCTCTCTTCTACTCTTTTGTTGATCTTTTCCGCTGCTATGTCCCTGTATGTTTCTAGTGTTTAACCTGTCCATTTTGTTACTAAAACGGACCCTCTACCTTTGTTTACGCATTGTTTGTCCATAGTTATGTGTGCATTGTGTTTAATTGTTTGTGCTGACTATAGCCAACTATAGTTTATATAAGGCCTGGAGGTTTAGAGGGAAATTCGGGAATCTCAAGTGTTTGACGTCTTTAGCTATGCGAGCTATAGAAGGCTGACGCAGTTTTACCAATAACAGTCACTGCTCGTGAAGCCGAAAACGTCACAAGGATTTGGTAATTAGTTTTACCTTCTAAATTGTTGTTGCTGCATTATATATTTCACTGTAGGAGTGATCCCTAGCTATTTTGTTACTTCTCTCGTTTTGTACCTCCGACCGACACCATTATCATCATCATGTGCCATACCGGTTGGCGTAGGTGATCATGTTCCTCCACAATCTTCTATCTACAGTGCGTCGTATCAGTTCTGTTGTTGACTGTTTTCCATGCCATGACACCATGCTATCCAGTATTTTCTCTCTTTGTCGCCCGCTATCTCTCTTTCCTTTTGTTTTGCCAGTTGTAACCAAGTATTCCAACTTTCCTCTTCTCATGATGTGCCCGAAAAATGTTGATTGCTTCTTGACACTATTATAGATAAGTGATATTTCATTTCAGTGCTATATGTTTTACTATTTATTCTTGACTCTAGTATCCAAGTCTTGCGGTGCCAGCCCACCGTTGTGATTATAATCGTGTTTACAGTTGTTGTTTTTTTTTTGTGGTATGTTATTTTATGATTTGAGGCTATTCATTATATTTTTCAACTTCCGGTTAAAGGGCTGGCCGAAATGGCCGCCTAGTCAAATCAAATTCAGGACAGGTAACACCTTTACTGCAGAGTGTTTTCAAAATGATTTTTTGGGTCTAGATTTTCGTTTGTGGAGACAGTGGTGGTCCGTTTGCATTCACTTAACTACGCAGTCGACAAGGAATCGATGCCTGCGGAAGGAGAACCTTCGCGATGTAGGCTGCGAAAGTTGACTGAAGTGTAATTGCAACCAGCCCTGGTGATACCCTGTGATAGGATGTGTGATCTGTGGTCTACTACAAATTGGTCACCATCTGAACTGTTGGAAAAGTCATTCTTGGAGCAGGCGAACGGACCACAGAGTCCACCAGGATTTGGCGCCGGCGCATGAAGATTATTTCATCGGCGACGACCTTTACAGCGACTAGAAAGTTTCACCATGAATTGCGCACCCTCTTCAAAGATCGCAACACGTTCAATAGAACAGTATTAACGATGAGGATAAACATTTTGTTGGTTGCTGGAACGGGATGTAGCAAATTTGGAAACGTTCTGCGTGCAGTGACGTAAAAATATTCTAATATCTAATTATAATTTACCTAGTCTCACATGCTGTATTGACATCTTCTATATATTACAGTTGTCTATTTCTTGCCACAAGACGAACTTTCAAGGTGTGGTTCAGTATTTTTAGAGAGTATTCGTTTCTAATTACAAGTATCCAATCCAATTTATAACTCAACAAGAATTCGAAAATAGAGAACTATCATGTGAAATAAATTATGTAATAAACATTATATCATCAACATCATCATCAAGTACCATGCCTGCTGGCGTAGATGATCATGTCTCTCCACAATTTCTGGTCTCGACAGTTAGTTATGATTTCTGTTTTTGACTTTCTGCCAAGCCATTCTCTTAAGCTGTCTGGTATTTTTTATCTTTCCTCTTTATTTGGTTAATTCTCTTCCTCCCTCATTTGTCTCCATTCTCACAATATATTCCAGCTGTTCCCTTCTCATTACACGGCCAAAAAATGTTGATTATTTCTTCTTAATATTGGAAATTAGCTCTCTCTCTCTCTCTCTCTCTCTCTCTCTCTCTCTCTCTCTCTCTTGCTTTGGTCTCTTTCAGAACGTTTTTATTACTCTTCTTAGCTGTCCATGTCATTCTCAATGTTGTTATGAAAAACCACATTTCTACAGCCGCCAGTTATTTTCTTGTCTGTTCTAAACTAATAACATTATATAGCGTGTGGTAAATGACATGCAAATTATCATCTACAAATATCGTCGCACTCAGGAGCGTGTGGTCGAGCGGTAACTGGTCATTCTCCAAATACAATGAGCGAGGGTTCCAATCACGGTTCAGCTAAAAAATTGTTTTTTTTTTTCACTACCTGGGTTAAGATAGAACCCTAAACACCTTGTGGTGACTGCTCTAGGCATGCAGCTTTTTTCCTTGCCCCATAGAGAGTCTCGGAACACCCCAGAATTGGACCCGACCCCATAGAGAGTCTCGGAACAACCCAGAATTGGATCCTGACCCCATAGAGAGTCTCGGAACAACCCAGAATTGGACCCGACCCCATAGAGAGTCTCGGAACAACCCAGAATTGGATCCCGACACAATAGAGAGTCTCGGAACACCGCAGAATTGGATCCCGACCCCATAGATAGTCTCGGAACACCCCAGAATTGGATCCCGACCCCATAGATAGTCTCGGAACACCCCAGAATTGGATCCCGACCCCATAGATAGTCTCGGAACACCCCAGAATTGGACCCCGGTCCCATAGAGAGTCTCGGCTTCGCGACAATTTCATTGTATGCAGGTATTCCACACGCAGATTTTTGTTTGGGTATTTCACCTTCGACACAATAGGTTTTCAGTAGTTAGACACGCATAATAGAACAGTCAGTTAGACAGTTAGTAGTTTTAAGTTTTAAGCAGTTAGGAAAGACAAGGAAATCAGTGTTAAGCTCAGGAATTAGTCAAGTTAGTAAGGGCAGATAAGACAGTTAGGTAGTAAGTAATAGTAAACACCAGAGTTAGTAAGAGTAGTAACAATTAGCTGAGCTGTAGACAGAACCAGAACAGTAAATGGGAACATAAAGAACATTTAGTTGTGAAAGTGTTGTTAAAAGTGTTTCAAATTTGCGCTTAAGAGAACAAAGTAATAAGTAACTTGTAAGAGAGATTAATTTCTATAACATGCATTTATTGACAGTTCAATAGCTATTCGGTGTTAACCTCTGAATGTCCAGAATTAAAGAACAGCAATTCTAAGAGAAATGCTTCCACTGTTATGTATCACGTGCCAAGTTACAGATCAATAAACTTGATTATGTATTATGACTGGATAGTCTGTGATGATTAACGCTGTTGACTATAAATGTTCTGTGCTGTGATGGCTATAAATATAAAGCATAATATAAGCACGAAGATAAACAACATCTAACAACAAACTATGACACACCCTAGAATAGGACCCCGGATTAAAAGAGAGTCTCGGAATACTCCAAAAGTGGTCCAGAATTTAGTCAACATCATTTAGTTAGTTCAACTGCTTACACACAATTAACGTTGCCGCTTACTTGTCTCTAGAGCGGATCAATACAAATCGAATTGTTCAAGTCAACTATAATCACGGAAACAAATGAAGAGCTATAATAATAGCCATTATTGATCTTCATTAGAGACACGTATCTGTTGTACATTTGTTACTCTCGCTACTCATCAACACTCTTCATCATCATCAGGTGCCACATCGGTTGGCGTAGGCGATCATGTCCCTCCACAATCTTCTATCTACAGTGTATCGTATCAGTTCTGTTGTTGACTGTTTTCCATGCCATGATACCAAGCTATCCAGTATTTTCTCTCTTTGTCGTCCGCGATCTCTCTTTCCTTTTATTTTGCCAATTGTAAACCAAGTATTCCAACTTTCCTCTTCTCATGATGTGCCCGAAAAATGTTGATTACTTCTTTCTGATGTTTTTTAAGAGCTCCCTTTTTGTGTTGGCCTCTTTGAGAACTTCCTCATTGGTCTTTCTAGCTGTCCAGGGAACTTTCAACATTCTTCTGAGAAATCCCATCTCTGTGGCCTCTAATCGTCTTTTCATTTGTTTGTCTACTGTCCATGATTCGCTTCCATAGGTCAGAATTGGTTCTATATAGCACCGATGAACTCTTTTTCTCATTTTTATTGACATAGATTTGTTGCATAAGATATTTTTCATTTTCTGAAATGCTGTTGTGGCCTGAGCTATTCTGCTTTTAATTTCTGTGGTGCATCTTCCATCTGATGTAATTATTGTGCCCAAGTATTTGAAACGTTGTACTTGTTTCAGATTTATCTCGTTTATTTTTATGCTGCATGATGGTGATGATTGTTTCTCCGATATAGCCATTACTTCTGTTTTCTTACTAGTCAGACTGAAACCTTTCTTGTTGCTTTCTTGTACTATTATGTCTATCATTTCTTGTAGTTCGTTCTCTGTCTCTGCTATTAAGACTGTGTGTTTCTCTGGATGTTATACAATAGCAATGAGTAATAGGAGGCTTCAACCTGTGCGGATAAGACAACGCTATAGAAACCAACGTTTCTACTATTTAAAAAAAAACATACATACAGACATTAAATTGGGCTCTTTCTAATGCTTGTTTAAATAGCTAGTCTGTATATTTTTGCTAGTACTCTTTCTAATGCTTGTTTACATAGCTAGTCTGTATATTTTTGCTAGTACTCTTTCTAATGCTTGTTTACATAGCTAGTCTGTATATTTTTGCTAGTACTCTTTCTAATGCTTGTTTACATAGCTAGTCTGTATATTTTTGCTAGTACTCTTTCTAATGCTTGTTTACATAGCTAGTCTGTATATTTTTGCTAGTATTTATTCCTCACTGAACACCTTTTCGAAAAGAGTATTGGATGGTCAAGTGGTAAAACGTGGACTTCGAGACAGAAAGGTCACAGGTTCACATCTTGTCCTTTGCAGTCCAGTTCACAAGCCACTGAGCTATAGCGACTTCCATCAGGACAATAATACAATGTTATAATGGGACTAGCGGAAATATAAAAAAGGTAACTTTTAAACTAACAGTCTTTTTTCGATCACCCGTTAAATGGATGTAGATATGTTGTGTCGATTGTTTATTTATATTACACACGGTGTGATTTTGTTACTTCGATGCGTGGTTTTATCGTGGCTTTATCCTCCTCTGGTCCCTGGGTGGTCAGATTTTCATGATCGAAAAAAGACTGTTAGTTTAAAAGGTACCTTTTTTATATTTCCGCTTGTCCCATTATAATATTGTATTATTGTCCAGATGGAAGCCGCTATAGCTCAGTAGTTTGTGAACTGGACTGCAAAGGACAAGAGAAGGGGGGGGGGGGGGGGGGGGGGGGGAGGGGGGTGTCCGAGTCCGATCTTGATAGACGGCTACCGGGTTCACCCAACCTTAAATGAGTACCTGACTATTTTTCTGGTAAAGTAAAGTGGCACGGGCGTAATTTTGACAACATTACCCCAAAAATCGCATGCCGGAGGTCATTCAAAATTATGATCACTAACATCATATTCCTAATACTCCAGTTAGTGTGACGGGGCTCTTGACTTTTTTTTTAAACCATTGTTGTCCAGCCTGTACATTTGCTGACAGGCATAATTGTCTTCATTGTGACTTAGTGTTTAGGTGTTGGTTTGAAAGTGACTCGTTATTTCCTTTCCTTCTGCAATAATAAACTGAAATGATTTGCTCCTGGAAGTAAACGTCGCCTTCATTGGCGGTGCTGTCTTGTTTCCTCATTACCTGTGAAGGTGCGATGTGCTGCTCATTTCTGAATGAAAATTTCTTGCCATCGAAATGTAATAGTTAATGTGCCTCGTTTTTTTTCTTCCCTCTTTCCTCCACGATTATTCCTTTTCATTGAGGAGAAAGGAGAGCACCAGGTACATGGCAATTTAAGTGAACTATACGATCGGGCGAACATCATCAAGACCTCATTCCACTTCCCAGTCTACAGCAAAACAGACAGATCAGGTTTATTAAAATAGAAAACCTGGTTTAACATTGTCTTTAAAACGGCCGTTCTATTGTTTCTCTATCAGAACTCGCGTAATCAGACTATACCTGCAAGGGTCGCACTCACTTCCAACGTTTAAGAGCCAATTTCTCGGGCCAATCTACAAAATTAGTTCATGTTCATTATCGTTTTCATGGTCCTCACGCAACTGATCGCAGCTGACAAAGTTTCAATCAAATTATCTACTTTTCTAATACAGAACACACATTATGATTACAATAATCGGTTCAGTCAAAATAAACAACCACGAGGAGAAATAATTGTTACGTTAATGAAAACAACACACATTGCTGGTGTTTGTTTTAGGAACGATTGCAAGGACTTCAGTACGAGAGACATGCCTCAGAAGCCATGATCAAATTCAAGATACAAACAGAGAAACAAGTAGCTTCGTTACACAGGGCATCTCTCGTGTCAGATTCGCATTCCAAGTTCCGCGAAGCTCAAGACCTATTGCTCTTACAATAAGCAGACATCATAAATAATGTGACGTCAAATTTCACGAACTTATGTATAAGGTCCCACACTTCTGATTAAATATGACATTATATTATCATAATTAAGTATTAACCCTGATGGCGTAGGTGATCATATCTCTCCATAGCTATCTATCTATCTATCATCATCAAGTGCCGGGCCTGCTGGCGTAGGTGATCATGTCTCTCCACAATTTTCGATCTCGACAGTTTTATATCATTTATGTTTTTGACCATCCGCCAAGCCAATCTCTTAAGCTGTCTGGTATTTTTTCTCTTTGCTTCCCTCTATCTCTTCGTCCCCCAATTTTCCCAACTGTTGCATGCAATATACTCCAGTTGTTTTCTTCTCATTAAATGGCCAAAAATGATGATTGTATCTATCTATACAGCTATTTATTAATTCTGAATTTGACTTTTCTTTTATTCACGTCATAAGACATATCATAACATAAGCGCCCATCAATGCTTCAAAGTTTCTACGAATTTAACAAACATTTTACTCTCAATTTAAAATAAACTTACCACAAAGCTACTGACAAACCATGATTGCTTGATATCAACTGTCCGTCAAGACGTCAAAGGTCATATAATACAATATATGAAACAAACATCTGGGTGCATTCTGGTCATTGCAGAAGCAAATACGTAAGGTCACCTTTGTCTACGTCCCAGGACATGCGGGAGTACGGGGAAATGAAAGAGCGGACAGGTTGGCTAGCTACGCTGTCGTTGAGGACGGTCGACCAATGGATCGGGCGAACATCATCGATGCTATCCTAGATGTGGGAAAGGCACAGGACTTCGACAACTATGAGTCCACGACACTCCTTCGGATGAAAGAGATGGGAGTTAAGATGGACACAGCGAGAAACGAGAAACTTAGTGGGCGTGTAAGAAGACTTATCAACCAACACTGGAGTCGTCAGTCGCTAGACACTGCAGGGATATGAGCACCTATGGACATGTTCAGAGTGCAATGATGATAACCCTCAAATAACTCAATAAACAACTAGGTGATATAGAACCCAGTCTTGCTAGAAGGAAACTGCACTCAAGAAAACATGTCAGTCAACCAAGAAAACTAAATGAGTAGAAAAACGACACAGTGTGTATCTGTGACACTGTCAAATGTGTGTTATTGTGACAAATATTCAAAGTTAACCGTTGTATGAATTGTGACAATGGGATATTTGGAGGTCTATTCAAACTGGGATAGGTTTAGCTACAGGAGGGATAATGTTTGCGCAAAATTTAAATAAAAACGCTGATATGAGGAGATGTGATACCGTTAAAATGATGTGATTAGAATGTAGAAATGACAATCTGTAGTGTCTGTGTTGTCTGCTGTAAGTAGGACAAGAATTATGTTCATTTTACATTTTAAAAATACTTCAATAAGGTATTTTATCTTGTGAGAAAATCTTTATAAAGTATAAGGGGAACGTCCATGTTGTTTACATCAACAGAGAGAAGTAAAAGCTAAGAAAAGCCACGATTAAATATAAAGGAAAATAATAACGACAGAGAAAACAGCGATACATATAGGATGAACGTGTATCTTCCAGATAGCAATATATGGCCGTTAACCATGGGCAATCACTCAAACAGCAATGAATACATTTGGTTCATTCAAAATGTAAAGGTATTCGCAACAATGAACACATTTGGTTCATTCAAAATGTAAAGGTATTCGCAACAATGAATAAATTTGGTTCATTCAAAATGTAAAGGTATTCGCAACAATGAACACATTTGGTTCATTCAAAATGTAAAGGTATTCGCAACAATGAACACATTTGGTTCATTCAAAATGTAAAGGTATTCGCAACAATGAACACATTTGGTTCATTCAAAATGTAAAGGTATTCGCAACAATGAATAAATTTGGTTCATTCAAAATGTAAAGGTATTCGCAACAATGAATACATTTGGTTCATTCAAAATGTAAATGTATTCGCAACAATTGTTTTTAATGCGCCTACATCAATTGACCATTGTTTTGATTGTACCCTTTCTAAATCCCAGTGTGGGTTTAGAGTTGGACGGTCAACCACGGATATGATTTTTACTCTCCGCCAGCTGCAAGAAAAATGCAAGGAACAGAGAAGACCTCTATTTATAGCCTTTGTTGATCTCACAAAGGCGTTTGACACAGTGTGCAGAGCAGGTCTATATAAGGAGTTGGAAAAGTTGGCTGACTTCCTACATTACTTAAGCTGACCAAGTCGTTTCACAACAATATGTCTGCCATCATCCAGTTCGACGGTGGATATTCCCAGCTCTTTGAGACGAACTGTAGAGTCAAACAAGGAAGTGTCCTTGCCTCTACTCTATTCGGAATATGTTTCGCTGCCCTTCTACACAATGCGAATGTAACCCTCTCTGGAGACATCTACATCATCAATATTAACTTGAATCTGTGAGAAATGATGGAAATGGGAGTTAAGATGGGCACAGCCAGAAATGAGAAACTTCATCATCATCATCAAGTACCGTGCCTACAGGCGTAGGTGATCATGTTGTGTTAGTCACAGTGCCTCGTATCACTGTGTGCATGTCTGTGTTAGTCACATCTCATATCTTTGTGTGTGCATGTCTGTGTTAGTCACCTCTAGTGACTCGGGCCGATGGTGCTCGTAAACCTGGGTGGGCCGACCATCTAAGGGCAGAATCCCCCTACAGAAAAGACAATCTGCTGCCTTGCAGGAAGATTGGAGACAATCAAAGGCTAAGGAAAGCAAACCTGAATAAAATGCTGGCTGAAATCGGATGCACTGGGCCACTGGCGCAGAACACAGTGCAACGTTTTAACGGGTGTTCAATCAGAGTGGATCTGGCAGACTCTAATTGTGATGTTCTGTCTGTGGGGGCGATCAACACACTTAATGTGACAGCTGACTTCACGTGAGAGTCTGGAATCCTACTCTGATGGAGTCCTGATCGCAGAGAGAGAGAGAGAGAGAGAGAGAGAGAGAGAGAGAGAGAGAGTGAGTGAGATATTGAAAATAATAAAAACAATGAAAACAATATTTATAAGGAGATAAAACTACTAGTGAAAACAATGATACAATTACCAGCACTGAAAGCGCTGTCAGAGTTATAACATCGATAACAATAACATGACGTTAGAGGCAGTAAAGATAACAATAGCATGACGTTAGAGGCAGTAAAGATAACAATAGCATAACGTTAGAGGCTGTAAAGATAACAATAGCATGACGTTAGAGGCAGTAAAGATAACAATAGCATGACGTTAGAGGCAGTAAAGATAACAATAGCATGACGTTAGAGGCAGTAAAGATAACAATAGCATGACGTTAGAGGCAGTAAAGATAACGATATCATGACGTTAGAGGCAGTAAAGATAACAATAGCATGACGCTAGAGGCAGTAAAGATAACGATAGCATGACGTTAGAGGCAGTAAAGATAACGATAGCATGACGTTAGAGGCAGTAAAGATAACAATAGCATGACGTTAGAGGCAGTAAAGATAACGATATCACGACGTTAGAGGCAGTAAAGATAACAATAGCATGACGTTAGAGGCAGTAAAGATAACGATATCATGAAGTTAGAGGCAGTAAAGATAACAATAGCAGTGAAAACAGTTGCCATTTTAAAATGACTCATATTTACAACCTTCCAAAATGGCGTATTTTGTCCCCTCGCAGTTTGTAGATTCTAGACAATGTGTGAGCTGATGGCAGTCTCTTTAAACTTATTCACCGCTAGAACAGCTTCATCTTTCATTTACCCAGTCTTGAGGTGTTACACAATCCATACCCCTGGGAATAGTCACTGACTGCTCTATCTCTCTCCTGGGAATCCTCGCACCCATAAAAGTACAATTTCCTGTCTAGCTCTCAAGTCATCCATCTATATTTTTTTGACTGCTGGAGACTGCCTTCTTAGGACGGTAGTGAAAAGAGTTCATTTCGACCCCTGATTTGTTATAAATTACAAAAACTGTTCATTATACACTATTTTGTCGTGGCGGTAGAGGGGGGGGGGGGATAAGGGGTGGGCTGGATTTGGGATATTTTGGTCCATTGTGAAAGACTGTTTTCATGTTATTTATTGTCAACACATTTACTGAAAGTTGCCGAGACCGTCGTATGTGTTAAGTCTATTTTGAAAACTGCCAATAATGTTTACAGAGCAAAACTGTATCTGTGGTACAAAATACTAAGTTGATTTTTCTATTATGTTACTTGTCTTTCTGTTCGTTACAGAGTCGAAGGAATAATAAAGTACATTTTTTGTGTTTGCTTTAATCATAAAATAAGGGCACATTACGTGATCTGATACCTTGTAACAGTGTAGATCAATAGATTATGTTACTCGTAAGTTAGGTTTTTTGCATTTAATCTCAGCAATTTAGTTTAGTTTAGTTTAGTTTAGTTTAGTTTAGTTTAGTTTAGTTTAGTTTAGTTTAGTTTAGTTTAGTTTATTTAGTTCAGTCGATGGACCATCCTCATTGTACATCGGAGACATCTGCTCAGATCTTCTCCTCCTGCGTCAGTATTAATTGGAGATAGAAGACTCAAGTTTTGTGTTCAGTTTTTATTCTTCTGTTACTCCATCTTAACTCTCCCTTTTGGTGTCTACAGCATTGACCCAATATTCGTTCAGTCTGGACATAGATGTGGATTCATGATCATTGATTCAAACAATTAAAGCCCCTTGCCTCCCTCAGCGCGGTCAGAATGTCAGCCATTGAAATTCACAGCAGCTGTTCCCGTGAGGCTGTCAGAGCTTTCGTTTCCTCTAAAGTCAGAGTGTCCAGGGACGAAAATGAAACGGATCCCAGTCAGTCCCAGTCAGTCCCAGTCAGTCCCAGTCAGTCTCAGTCAGTCCCAGTCAGTCCCAGTCAGTCCCAGTCAGTCCCAGTCAGTCTCAGTCAGTCCCAGTCAGTCCCAGTCAGTCCCAGTCAGTCCCAGTCAGTCTCAGTCAATCGATGGAACGATCTTCATGCGCCGGCGTCAAATCCTGGTGTACTCTGTGGTCCGTTCGCCAGATCCAAGAAAGACTTTTCCAACAGTTCAGATGGTAGCCAATTTGTAGTAGACCACAGATCATACATCATATCACAGGGTATCACCAGGGCTGGTTGCAATTACACTTTAGTCAACGGTTGTAGTCTGCAGCGTGAAGGTTCCCCTACCGCTGGCATCGAATCCTCGTCGACTCCGTATTCAAGTGAATGCGACCGGACCACCACTGTCTCCACAAACAAAAATCTATACCAGAAAAAAAAACAATCATTTTGAAAACGCTCTGCAGCAAAAGTGTCACCTGTCCTGAACCTGATTTGACTAGGCGGCCATTTCGGCCAGACCACCAACCGGAAATTGATAAATATAATATATATTGACAAATAAATAAAATAACAGTCACACAGAAAAAGAAACTAAACACAATAATAATGCCGAATTTGGGCTGCCAGCATGAGACATGGACACTAGATTCAAGAACAAATAATAAAACAAATAGCGTCTAATTGAAATATTGTATTCCTACAATAGTAGTCGGGAGCCGCGATAGCTCAGTGATTAGTGAACTTGACTACAAAGGACACGGGGTCGGGTTCAATCCTGATCGACCGTTTCCGGGTTCACCCAGCCTTTTTGATGGGTACCGGATTTTTTCTGGGAAAGTAAAGCGGCAAGGACGTAATACTGACCACATTACCCCAAAATTCATGGCCGAAGGTCTGTAAAAGTTATTGTCACTAACACTATATTCCCTATACGTCACTTGGTGTGACGTGGACTCTTTACAGTTACAGTTACAATTGTAGTCGACCTGAGGAACAAAATGAGAAAAGTAACAAAATAGCTAAGGATCACTCCTACAGTGAAAGATACAAAGCAGCAACAACAACTTAGAAGGTTTGAGTACAACCAAGGAGATGGATGGAGAATATGGATTTAGGATCGGGACAGAGAGCGGATTGAACATTACCCGAGTACAATTGTTCTCTTCAATACATGAAATGTAGAAGAACAAAGTCTACTTTATGCGATGCTTCCAAATACCTGGAGATAAATAATAATACATGAATATCATCATCATCATCATCATCATCATCATCATCATCATCATCAAGTACCGGGCCTGCTGGCGTAGATGATCATGTCTCTCCACAACTTTCGATCTCGACAGTTATTTATCATTTCTGTTGTTGACCTGCTGCCAAGCCATTCTCGTTAAGCTGTCTGATATTTTTTCTCTTTGCTTCCCTCTATCTCTTTGCCCCTCAATTTTTCCAGCTGTTACAATATATTCCAGTTGTTCTCTTCTCATCACATGGCCAAAAAATTATGATTGTTTCTTCCTAATATTGGAAATTAGCTCTCTTTTTGCTTTGGCCTCTTTCAGAACGAATTCTTCTTAACTTTCACAGGCATTCTCAACATTCTTCCCTAAAACCACATTTCTACAGACTCCAGTGATTTTCTTATTTGTTGTCCTATTGTCCATGATTCACATCCATATGTTAAGACTGGCAATTATGAATATCATAATAAAGGGAAACTTCTGAGGTAACAGATCAACGAATCCTTTCAGGGGATGAGGCGTGCTTAGAACATTAACAAATTAGCAATGTACCTTTATGCATGTTATGTCGTGGTAGCGTTCTGTGTCAGGGTGTATGGGTTCAATCCTGCATCGGATTATCTATTCTTCTTTGTTTTTCTGTTAATTGTTTGTGCATTTTATCGGAGTGTTGTAGACATACCGCTTCCCCCCGAAGTGATTCCCTCCCATGTACAAGTAGACATTATACTTGATGGTTGCAATTTCATCTGCTGCTAGAATTTATTTTGTTTACTTCTTATATTTATTGTTCTTCGTTGTCTTCTAATTTATCTTCCTATTGTTCTTTTTTCAATAGCGTCTTCTATTTTTTTTTGTGTCAAAATTTTAATCTTTAATTTACTTTTTTCATTTCTTTCTATACCTTCTTCTCTGTTCTTTTATCGTTGTTTACTTATTTTGTCGCCATCTCTTTTGTCATCTCATGTATCCCGCTTTTCGACTACCTACAATTGTCTTATCTTTTTTCCTTACCTTTGTTATGTAGTTTATATATCTCTATCTAATCTTAGTTTTAAAGTTTAATTTTCTTTCTATTTCATCGTCTTGCCATAATTTGATCTTCTTCCATTTAGCGAAGAAAAACGGGACAACCCAGGTGGGCCATAATTTACAAAGCCGTTTTTTCATTCTTTGTGTTGAACGCTAATTTATTCACAGATCTAGACGCATTTTTGTAGATCTCTGTTCATTTCTTATTTTAGAGATATCACACTAAATGCTAACAAATGTGTCAGATTTTATTTGGAAATGGCTTTTAATTAGTCCCCATTGATAAATATATAATAACACCGCACAAATGGCGAAATACAGAATAAAAAAAACAAAACGTCAGATTTCCATTTTTCAGGAAAACAAAATCGTTAATCAGCACAAGCTGACAGCATCTCCATAAATTGAAATACTAGCTGGAGGAGACTTATTGACTGAGTTCACCAAAAAATGTCACATTCATATTAGCTTTTAAATGCATTCTTGAAATGAAAATTTGTGATCGTTGTCCTTTTGTATTTGAATCTTCTTCTTTGTTTATCTAGCTGCTGATGCCTTTAAGAAGAAAAAAAGAGGTGTGATAACAGCGTTATGAGGGTGAGAAATTAAACAACAGTCGAACGACGTTTCGACCAAATAGGCCTTCAGCTGGGAAAATAAACAACAGCACAAAGATATATAGTCGAACGACGTTTCGACCAAATAGACCTTCAGCTGGGACAATAAACAACAGCACAAAGATATATATAAGGATATGCACACAAATCTACATGACAATAATGTGCTAGATACTCAAGAAAGGAAATAAAAAGTCTCTTCGCGCCTCTTTTTTTAAAAAATTGTCATTATTATCATCGGCTTTACAGCAGCTTTGCATCTCTGCGCATCTTGGTGCATCTCTGTGATTCTTGGTGTAGATCTGTGCATCTTGGTGCATCTCTGTGCATCTTGGTGCATCTCTGCGCATCTTGGTGCATCTCTGTGCATCTTGGTGCATCTCTGTACATCTTGGTGCATCTCTGTGCATCCTGGTGCATCTCTGTGCATCTTGGTGCATCTATGCGCATCTTGGTGCATCTCTGTGCATCTTGGTGCATCTCTGTGCCTCTTGGTGCATCTTGATGCCTTTACTCTTGATGCCTTTAAGTCCGTCTATCTGCCGATCTATCTACCAAGTATTACTTACACGTATACGTGTGCGTACAACTGTGCTTGCGTCCGACGTGTTAGACTATAACCTGGATCGTTATGCTACAACCGTCTGAGGCTGCCGGTAGGTTACACATTTTAGAGAAGTATTTACATTATTTTTTATATGATTACGATTTAAAAAAAAACATTATTAATTCTATATTTTTAAAGGAATAGGTCGAGAATTAAAGTAATGGGTGGGGCAGAGAAATATTCCTCGTGTGAGGACGAAACAAATTGAGGTAATTAAAGCTGTTAAAACACATTGACGTTTAACTTCCAGGGAAGTGTTGTTTGTATAAATCTGGAGGCGACATGATGGTGACGTCAAATGTTGATAGAGAAGCTTAATGGAAAGTTATAATAAGTGAATGGACACACCCTGCAGAGAGTGGAAAAAAAAACAAAGTAAGAGAAAGCTGAGATTTAGTCATTAAAGCTATTTGACATTGGACACAACAGGGATGGAGCAGAAACGATAATTACAGACAACGGAGCGGTGGAATGTGTTGGCATGATACATATTCATCATCAAGTACCATCCATGCCTGTTGGCGTAGGTGATCATGTCTCTCCACAACTTTCGATCTCTACAGTTATTTATCATTTCTGTTGTTGACCTTCTGCAAATCGATTCTTTTAAACTATCTGGTATCCTGTCTCTTTACGTCCCTTTATTTCTTTGTCCTTCAACTTTCCCAGGTGTCACAATATATTACAGTTTATCCCTTCTCATTACACGGCCAAAAAATGATGATTGTTTCTTCCTAATATTGGAAATTAGCTCTCTCTTTGTTTGGCCTCTTTCAGAACGCTTTCATTACTATTCTTAGCAGTCCATGGTATTCTCAAAATTGTTCTGTAAAACAACATTTACAGGCTCCATTATTTTTTAATCTGTTTTCTTATTGTCCATGATTCACATCCATATGTTAAGACTGGCTCTACATAACATTTAAGAACTCTTTTTCTTGTTTCTATTGCCAAAAATGGCTTGCACAATATTATCCTCATTTTTTGGAAAGCTGCTTTTGCCTGAGTCATTCTACATCTCACCTCCGTTGTACATCCACTATCTGAGGTTAACATTGTTCCAGAGATATTTAAATTCATTTACCTGTTTTAACATTGTTCCATGTGTCTTTATTGTGCATCGTGGTGAAGTCTTTCTCCTTGTTGCTATTATTACTTCTGTCTTTTCACTATTAAGTAAAATAAAAAGTAAAGTGCCCCCATCATGCCAAGTGGCGTATAGGGAATATGGTGTTAGTGACCATAAATTTTACAGACCTTCGGCACATGATTTTTGGGGTAATGTGGTCAGTATTACGCCCGTGCCGCTTTCACTATTAAGGCTGAGTCCTTTATTTTTGCTTTCCTTCACTACACTGTCTTACATTTTTTGTAACCTATTTTGACTGTTAGCGATTAAGACTGTATCAGTAGCATATAAGGATAGAGTAGAAATAATAGTAACAGACAAAGAACGGTGATCAGTGTTGGCATGATACATATTACAGGTCAAAATTGGGGAATAATGGCGAAAGATGGCCACGTAGCTAACAACGCTGAGACGTTTTATAATTTTCTGCTAGACGTCACAATAGTGGTGGTTGAATGGTTGTTGCGCCCACTACTGCTGCCCCTCAAGGGTTCAGAGTTCAATTATCAGAAGTGGTGATATTTTTTTTAAACCGTCCTGTCCTTGGGGTTTATTATGATTCTGAAATGTGTAGCAACATTTTATTCTGGAAAAAATAAGGCGGACTGACGTGATACTGACCACATACAGTTATAAATGTGTGTCGTTGGTCATTAACAAAATATGTAATCGAACATCAACTTTTCCTATTCGCATTTAGCCTCGCAAGAAGCTTTTACTTATACATCACGTTGTGGTGATGTCATCGAGGCCGAATTTTGGTTTAGACTAAATAAGTTACAGCTTAGGACTTCACATTTTCTATATATTGTGATTCGTGATAGAGACCTTCTGGTGCTCATTTCTTTAACAGGGGGCCTCAAAGCTACATTCATTGTAACCAACTTAGGGCTTAACCAAGTCTAGCCTTGCCGTCAATCATTATTGGCAATGTCAATATGTAAACAAGTTTGGAGAAAAAAATTCAAATAATTTCGAGGACTTAAAGTCATGTAACACCTCTGTGCTACCAGGGCCCCAAAGGGGAGTAAAGAACTATGGCGCTGTTCCCTACCAGGCATGTTCGTAAGAGACGACAAAGGAGGGTTGGACATGGGACTGTCTATCCTGTACTGTAAAAAAATAAGCCGAAAAAACTTCAAAAATATGGACAAGTATCAGTCAAACACCAATGGATACAGAGATACAGCGAAGACAATGGCGCTGGATAGGACACACACTGCTGAGGCCAATTGAGAAGAATATTACACAACAGACCTTTTTTGGAATCCCCAAAGAAAAAGACCAAAACATTCTTGGAGAAGACAGATGGAAGTAGAGATTAAGATGATGGGGAAGGCATGAAATGATCGTTAAAGAATCGCAAGAAACAGAACGGCTTTGAAAGTGTTAGTTGAAGACCTATGCTCCACAGGGAACTGAAAGTGTTTGTTGAAGACCTATGCTCCACAGGGAACTGAAAGTGTTTGTTGAAGTCCTATGCTCCACAGGGAACTGAAAGTGTTTGTTGAAGACCTATGCTCCACAGGGAACTGAAAGTGTTAGTTGAAGACCTATGCTCCACAGGGAACTGAAAGTGTTTGTTGAAGACCTATGCTCCACAGGAACTGAAAGTGTTTGTTGAAGACCTATGCTCCACAGGGAACTGAAAGTGTTTGTTGAAGTCCTATGCTCCACAGGGAACTGAAAGTGTTTGTTGAAGTCCTATGCTCCACAGAAAGCTGAAAGTGTTAGTTGAAGACCTAAGCTCCACAGAAAGCTGAAAGTTAATGTTGAAGTCCTATGCTCCACAGAAAGCTGAAAGTTAATGTTGAAGTCCTATGCTCTACAGAAAGCTGAAAGTGTTTGTTGAAGTCCTATGCTCCACAGAAAGCTGAAAGTTAATGTTGAAGACCTATGCTCCACAGAAAGCTGAAAGTTAATGTTGAAGACCTATGCTCCACAGAAAGCTGAAAGTTAATGTTGAAGACCTATGCTCCACAGAAAGCTGAAAGTTAATGTTGAAGACCTATGCTCCACAGAAAGCTGAAAGTTAATGTTGAAGTCCTATGCTCCACAGAAAGCTGAAAGTTAATGTTGAAGACCTATGCTCCACAGAAAGCTGAAAGTTAATGTTGAAGTCCTATGCTCCACAGAAAGCTGAAAGTTAATGTTGAAGACCTATGCTCCACAGTGAGCTGAAAGTTAGAAGAAGAGGAAGAAAAGTCATCTAAATTCAAATATAAAGAAAGAAATGCCCACTCACATACAGACATTTATATCTGGAGCGTGTCAAGGAAGTACAATCTGATAAAGAAAAACAACTGTAGGGGAGAAAATCCGGTTAAACAATCTATGCAGGAGTAGCATGTTAGTTCTTGCGGACATTCATTTTCTAAAAAATAGAAAGCTTAATACGAATATCTAAAATACGAATCTTTTATTCGAAACTTTTTAAAATCTATTTTTTTGTGTGTTACTATTCCGTCCTATATACGTCAACCTGAAAGATAGTATTTACATTTGGTGATGCTCAACTTACATAACTCTTTCTCTACGTTTCGACGCACAATGCGCCATGCCGATATCGGTCATGTACGTTTAGCCGCACAGTGCGTCAATTTGATTAGTGTAAACTGTCATCAAACCATATTCTTGTTTATAAGTCTTGTATCATTTTGGTATTGGTGAAATCTAATTCCTGTGTTTAATTATCTAAAAATTCATATATAATATATTAAGTGTTAGATAAATATAAACTTCTAGATTAATATTTTAAAACATGACAAAATTATGTCTCTAAAATCTCTACTGCTAAATTGATACAAACCTTCCGCACTAAAAAGTTAACTCTAGAATTAAAGCAACGCTTATGATTGCATGTGCCATTTAATATATTATCTACTGCACATTTAATATATTATCTACTGCACCTTTAATATATTATCTACTGCACATTTAATATATTATCTACTGCACCTTTAATATATTATCTACTGCACATTTAATATATTATCTACTGCACATTTAATATATTATCTACTGCACCTTTAATATATTATCTACTGCACATTTAATATATTATCTACTGCACCTTTAATATATTATCTACTGCACATTTAATATATTATCTACTGCACATTTAATATATTATCTACTGCACCTTTAATATATTATCTACTGCACATTTAATATATTATCTACTGCACCTTTAATATATTATCTACTGCACATTTAATATATTATCTACTGCACATTTAATATATTATCTACTGCACATTTAATATATTATCTACTGCACATTTAATATATTATCTACTGCACATTTAATATATTATCTACTGCACATTTAATATATTATCTACTGCACATTTAATATATTATCTACTGCACATTTAATATATTATCTACTGCACATTTAATATATTATCTACTGCAGATTTTGTTGCGGCGTGGTTTGTTTTTTTTATTTGCAGCGGTTGAAGTAAATACTTTGACATGTTCACCTCGTGACGACTGCATTATCATGTGGCTATGGTTCTCCAGTCTCATACAAAAAAAAAAAAAAAGAAACAGAGACAAACCCCAAATGGGAAAAAAGTAGTAACGATAGTCTAACATTGTAAATTAACTATTCCTAAATATTTTTGAACAAATTCTAGAATGTTTAAACTTTTCTAACAAGTTGCATAATCCATGTCATAAAACATGATCTAAAATCTAAATACTTTCATATTTCTCCTCTTATTTCGCCCTAATTTGGAATAATTGCAACACTCCCAGCAAATATAACGATATTCCCCCAGCATATTTGTTGAATAGTAATTGTTATATTAACAAACGAGGATTATATATATTCGCTGACAATAGATGGCTTAATGAGACTGTCTTCTTAAAGGTCAAATCACTCCACAGGCAAACGGGAGATAACTGATACCCTATGGCAGGATCGATAGCACGCATATTTTTGCTAAAAGATCTATATAGCATTCGTGGGTTGGATTACTTGTATCGTATTTCTTATTCTACAGTTATATCTGAAAATATAATTGTACCAAAACGGAAGTAAGTGGGTGCCTACAAAAATATGTTAGACACAGACATTTTTGTTTGTTCTCTTCTTTACGTTTCCAACCCCGTGGAGTCTTCCGTAAACATTTTCTAACCCACTCTGCTTAGTCCCATTTTCGTAATATCACAACATGTCTTACGTATCTTTTTCATGTCCTTCCATCTGTATTTTCCGAGTATATTTCCCCTTGTCTCCTCCCCCGGGATTCCAAACAAGGGCATGCCACATAATACTCTCAGTTGGTTTGAGCAGTAGGTGTCCTATCCAGCATATTGTCTTTACCTCATCTATTTTCACACTAGTATTTATCTAGTGGGAGCCGCAATAGCTCAGTCGTTAGTGAACTGGACTACAAAGGACAAGAGATCGGGTTCGATCATAATCGAAGGCTTCCGAGATCACTCAGCCTTAAATGGGTACCGGATTTTTTTCTGGGAAAGTAAAGCAGCACGGGCGTAATACCGACCACATTACCTCAAAAATTATGTACCGAAAATCTATAAAAATGATGGTCACTAACACCATATTCCCTATACGCCACTTGGCTTAACGGTGCTCTTTCCTTTTTTTCTTTACTTATTCATCTAGTAATTCCCTACAAATCTATATATGCCATTTTGTCAGGACACGTTTATTCTTTTATTCCAAGCAAGAATTCATTAATTATAGCATGTATCTTCTACTGTCATTGCTAAGACACCCAAACATTTCTATGCCAGGTAAACAACAAATAATAAATAGCAATTTCATACCAACTTTGTGCTGTGAAAGTCAAACATGGACTCTTTCGCATATAACATTTAAGAAAGATCAATACATTTGAGATATGATGCTTGAGAAAAGTAACAAACAGCACAAGAAGAGATAGAATATCAAATGAAACCATGAGATAAATGGTAGGAACAAAACCCTACCAACAATATATAGAACAACAACTTAAATGGTTTGGCCACCTGGTCAGAATGAATCCTCACCAATCACCATCAAGGGCGTTCTTCTCGAGAATGCATGGGAAAAGACCAAGAGGAAGACCCATAAGAAGATGGATAGATGCAGTGACAGAGACATGTAACAACAAAGGAAAATCACTAATTCAGACAGTTCGAGCAGCTCAAGAACGACAAATGATATAACCACGACACCTTTTAGGTATTAGTGAAAAGAAAGAGGAAGAAAAGATCTTCTACTGAATTCTACAATAACCAATGCTAATGTTCAGTAAGACATGTTTATATTTTTCTCTATTAGTTTACCATTTCCCCACGAGACTTTTCAACTTACTCCCACCTCCCTTAACTCTTTCCGAACGGAAGCTTTTTTATCAATGCAACGGAAAAGTTTTCAGAGACAAAAATTGTCCAGGTTTTAAGAATCAATCTACATAGCTATATTTATCTAACATATAACATATTGTATATGAATGTTTAGATAATTGAACAAGATATTAGATTTCACCAATACCAAGATGATACAAGACGTGTAAAAAGAGTATGATATAATTATGGCTAACACTAATCAAATTATGGAAATGTACCAGTCGAACACCAGTGGATAAAGAGATACAGCCAGGACGATGGCGCTGGATAGGACACACACTACGGAAGCCAACTGAGAGTATTACACAACAGGCCCTTTTTGGAATCCCCAGGGGAAAAGACAAATAGGAAGACCAAGGAATTCTTGGAGAAGACAGATAGAAGCAGAGATGAAGATGATGGGGAAGACATGGAATGATCTTAAAAGAATGTCAAAAAACAGAACGACTTGGAAAGTGTTTGTTGAAGACCTATGCTCCACTGGGAGCTGAAAGTGTTTGTTGAAGACCTATGCTCCACTGGGAGCTGAAAGTGTTTGTTGAAGACCTATGCTCCACTGGGAGCTGAAAGTGTTTGTTGAAGACCTATGCTCCACTGGGAGCTGAAAGTGTTTGTTGAAGACCTATGCTCCACTGGGAGCTGAAAGTGTTTGTTGAAGACCTATGCTCCACTGGGAGCTGAAAGTGTTTGTTGAAGACCTATGCTCCACTGGGAGCTGAAAGTGTTTGTTGAAGACCTATGCTCCACTGGGAGCTGAAAGTGTTTGTTGAAGACCTATGCTTCACTGGGAGCTGAAAGTGTTTGTTGAAGACCTATGCTCCACTGGGAGCTGAAAGTGTTTGTTGAAGACCTATGCTCCACTGGGAGCTGAAAGTGTTTGTTGAAGACCTATGCTCCACTGGGAGCTGAAAGTGTTTGTTGAAGACCTATGCTCCACTGGGAGCTGAAAGTGTTTGTTGAAGACCTATGCTCCACTGGGAGCTAAAAGTGTTTGTTGAAGACCTATGCTCCACTGGGAGCTAAAAGGTAGAAGAAGAAGAAGACTAATCAAGCTGGGAGTGATGCACCATGCGGCGAAACGTACGGAATGAGTTAAATTCATTTCAAATTTTGGCACACATTTTTGGCACACAATTTTAGCACACATTTTTTTTCACCGGCACTTGTTCACATCACCCACCCCTCCCATTTCTTCACTTAACCAATTTTTTATTTCATCTCTCAATGATTTTCACCGTTTTTTTTTTTTTTTTTTTTCAAGCGAACTCGCAAACGTCAGCTGCCATTTTAGTTGCCTCTGTTCCCCTGATAAGCTCCCACACCTTATGGCATCCATCAGATTTTGTCAAATCTCCGAGGAGTACCTAGTAACCCAACCTAGCAAATTGCTTCAGGACTTTGTAGCGATAAATTTTTTTTTTTACACTAGTTCCCACAATAAAAAAAAGTCCGAATACCTGAGCCGATTCGTGGTTTTGTCCACCCACGCTGTAATGGTTTCTATGTGTAGTAGTAGAGTAGAGTCCGTGATTTATTTGTTGTGTTTGAAGTGGGAGTGGAGATAGGTTCTGGCCCATTAAATTTATCTATAACGATTAAAGATGGTTTTGTGGAGGGTCGTGGAGAGAGAGAGAGAGGTTGTGGGGTGAGATACAGAGGGTGGGGTGAGAGAGATGTGGTGGGGGTGAGAGGGTAGGGTGAAAGAGACAGGGTGGGGCGAGATAGAGAGGGTGGGATGAGAGAGAGAGAGTGGGTGGGATGAGAGAGAGATAGGGTGAGATGAGAGAGAGAGAGGTGGTGAGGTAACAGAGAGAGGGTGGGATGAGAGAGTGTGGGATGAGAGAGAGTGTGGGATGAGAGAGAGTGTGGGATGAGAGAGAGTGTGGGATGAGAGAGAGGGGAGATGATAGATAGAGGTGGTGGGGTTAGAGAGATGATGGGATGAGAGAGAGGGTGGGTGGGGTGAGAGAGAGAGTGGGATGAGAGAGAGGGTGGGATGAGAGGGAGTGGGTGGCATGTGAGTGGGTGGGATGTGAGAGAGAGAGTGGGATGATGGAGAGGGTGGGATGAGAGAGAGTGGATGGGATGAGAGGGTAGGATGAGAGAGAGGATGGGATGAGAGAGAGGGTGGGATAAGAGAGTGAATGAGATGAGAGAGAGGGTGGGATGAGAGAGAGAGTTCGTGGGATGAGACAGAGTGGGTGGGATGAGAGAGAGGGTGGGATGAGAGAGAGATGTGGTGGGGTGGGAGAGAGAGTGGGATGAGAGAGAGGGTGGGATGAGAGAGAGGATGGGGTGAGAGAAAGGTGGTTGAGTGAGAGAGAGGTGGTGAGGTAAGAGAAAGGTGGTGGGGTGAGAGAGAGGTGATGTGAGGTGAGGTGGATAAGATAGAAGGTGGGTTGAGAGAGAAGTGGTTGGGTGGTATAGAGAGGATGGGGTGAGTGAAAGGTGGTTTGGTGAGATAGAGGGGGTGGGGTGAGAGAGAGGTGAAATGAGAAAGAGTGTGGTTGGGATGAGAGAGAGGTGGTTGGGTGGAATAGAGAGAATGGGGTGAGAGAAAGGTGGTTTCTTGAGATAGAGGTGGTGGCTCAGAGAGAGAGTGTGAGTAGGGTGAGAGAGAGGTGGTGGGTGTTGAGAAAGATGGCAGGATTATAGAGAGGTAGTGTAATGTGTGAGAGGTGTTGGGGTGAGAGAAAATTGGAGGGTTGTAAGAGAGGTGGCGTGGTGAGAGAGGGGTGGTGGTGTGAGGGAAATGGGGTGGGGGTAGGAGAGAGGTGGTGAGGTGACAGAGAGGTGGTGGGGTGAGAGAGGGGTGGGGGTGTGAGGAAATGGGGTGGGGTAGGAGAGAGATGGAGAGGTGACAGAGAGGTGGTGGGGTGAGAGAGATGTGGTGGGGTGAGAGAGCTGGTGGGGGGGGGGGTGAGAGAGATGTATTGTGGTGAGAGAGAGGTGGTGTGTGATGTTTTCTTGGAAGAATGGTGTCGATTTGTGTGAAGTGAAGAGAGCGTGTCTATGCTCCATCAGTTAGGAGAGAGTGCTATGGCTACTGACTACTTCGTCACGCAGTGATCGGGGCGCGCAAGGGATACAACTACGACCGGTTGTTGTATATAGACAACAAAGTGGAAGAACGGAAAATGAGCAAGGACAAAAGATGAAGAATGTGATGAAGCTGGAAATAATGAAAATATAAAGGGAAGATGGAGAAAGCAGGAGAAGATGAAAACAATTTAGAAGAAGCAGAAGTAAATATAAATACAAAGATGAAGACATAAGATGTAATGCGTAGAAGAAGTTGGCAAGTTTATTTGTGATAAAGAAGAGTGAAATTAAGAAAGTAGTAAAGAAGAATAAGAGAGATAAAAGTAGTAGTAGCAGCAGTATTAGTAATAGTGTTAGTAATAGTGCTGGTAGTAGAAATAGTAGTAGTAGTAGTAGTAGTAGTAGTAGTAGTAGTAGTAGTAGTAGCAGCAGTAGTAGCAGAGGCAGTAATACTAGCTGTAGCAGTAACAGCAATGGTAATAGTTATAGTGGTAGTAGTTGTTGTGGTAGCAGTAGTAGTATTAGTAAAAACCGTAGTGGTAGCAACAAAAGCAATAGTAGCAGTAGCATAAGTAGTAGTAGCAGCAGCAGTAGTAGTAATAGTAATAGTTGTAGTAGTAGGAGTAGTTGTAGTAGTAGCAGCAGCAGTAGTAGTAATAGTTGTAGTAGTAGGAGTAGTTGTAGTTGTAGCAGCAGCAGTAGTAGTAATAGTTGTAGTAGTAGGAGTGGTTGTATTAGTAGGAATAGATGTAGTAGTAGGAGTAGTTGTTGTAGTTGTAGTAGTAGGAGTAGTTGTAGTAGTAGGAGAAGAAGTAATAATAGCAGTTGCGGTAATAGTGGTGATAGTAGCTGTAGCGGTAGTAGTAGTAGCAGTAGTACTAGGAGTATTAGCAGTAGGAGTAGATGTAGAAAGAACTATTAATAGCAGTAGTAGTGTAAGTAGCAGCAGCAGTAGTAGTGTAAGTAGCAGCAGGAGTAGTGTAAGTAGCAGCAGGAGTAGTAGCGTAAGTAGCAGCAGGAGTAGTAGTGTAAGTAGCAGCAAGAGTAGTAGTGTAAGTAGCAGCAGGAGTAGTAGTGTAAGTAGCAGCAGGAGTAGTAGTGTAAGTAGGAGCAGGAGTAGTAGTGTAAGTAGCAGCAGGAGTAGTAGTGTAAGTAGCAGCAGCACTAGTAGTGTAAGTAGCAGCAGGAGTAGTAGTGTAAGTAGCAGCAGCAGTAGTATTGTAAGTAGCAGCAGCAGTAGTAGTGTAAGTAGCAGCAACAGTAGTAGTGTAAGTAGCAGCAGCAGTAGTAGTGTAAGTAGCAGCAGCAGTGGTAGTGTAAGTAGCAGCAGCAGTGGTAGTGTAAGTAGCAGCAGCAGTAGTAGTGAAAGTAGCAGCAGCAGTAGTAGTGTAAGTAGCAGCAGTAGTAGTAGTAGTGAAAATAGCAGCAGCAGTAGTAGTGTAAGTAGCAGCAGCAGTAGTAGTGTAAGTAGCAGCAGCAGTAGTAGTGTAAGTAGCAGCAGTAGTAGTAGTGTAAGTAGCAGCAGCAGTGGTAGTGTAAGTAGCAGCAGCAGTAGTAGTGTAAGTAGCAGCAGCAGTAGTATTGTAAGTAGCAGCAACAGTAGTAGTGTAAGTAGCAGCAACAGTAGTAGTGAAAGTAGCAGCAGCAGTAGTAGTGTAAGTAGCAGCAGCAGTGGTAGTGTAAGTAGCAGCAGCAGTAGTAGTGTAAGTAGCAGCAGCTGTAGTAGTGAAAGTAGCAGCAAGAGTAGTAGTGTAAGTAGCAGCAGGAGTAGTAGTGAAAGTAGCAGCAGGAGTAGTAGTGTAAGTAGGAGCAGGAGTAGTAGTGTAAGTAGCAGCAGCACTAGTAGTGTAAGTAGCAGCAGGAGTAGTAGTGTAAGTAGCAGCAGCAGTAGTATTGTAAGTAGCAGCAGCAGTAGTAGTGTAAGTAGCAGCAACAGTAGTAGTGTAAGTAGCAGCAGCAGTAGTAGTGTAAGTAGCAGCAGCAGTGGTAGTGTAAGTAGCAGCAGCAGTGGTAGTGTAAGTAGCAGCAGCAGTAGTAGTGAAAGTAGCAGCAGCAGTAGTAGTGTAAGTAGCAGCAGTAGTAGTAGTAGTGAAAATAGCAGCAGCAGTAGTAGTGTAAGTAGCAGCAGCAGTAGTAGTGTAAGTAGCAGCAGCAGTAGTAGTGTAAGTAGCAGCAGTAGTAGTAGTGTAAGTAGCAGCAGCAGTGGTAGTGTAAGTAGCAGCAGCAGTAGTAGTGTAAGTAGCAGCAGCAGTAGTATTGTAAGTAGCAGCAACAGTAGTAGTGTAAGTAGCAGCAACAGTAGTAGTGTAAGTAGCAGCAGCAGTAGTAGTGTAAGTAGCAGCAGGAGTAGTGTAAGTAGCAGCAGGAGTAGTAGCGTAAGTAGCAGCAGGAGTAGTAGTGTAAGTAGCAGCAAGAGTAGTAGTGTAAGTAGCAGCAGGAGTAGTAGTGTAAGTAGCAGCAGGAGTAGTAGTGTAAGTAGGAGCAGGAGTAGTAGTGTAAGTAGCAGCAGGAGCAGTAGTGTAAGTAACAGCAGCAGTAGTAGTGTAAGTAGCAGCAGGAGTAGTAGTGTAAGTAGCAGCAGCAGTAGTATTGTAAGTAGCAGCAGCAGTAGTAGTGTAAGTAGCAGCAACAGTAGTAGTGTAAGTAGCAGTAGTAGTGTAAGTAGCAGCAGCAGTGGTAGTGTAAGTAGCAGCAGCAGTGGTAGTGTAAGTAGCAGCAGCAGTAGTAGTGAAAGTAGCAGCAGCAGTAGTAGTGTAAGTAGCAGCAGTAGTAGTAGTAGTGAAAATAGCAGCAGCAGTAGTAGTGTAAGT
>JAVIAB010000156.1:25963866-26017245 GCA_032433765.1 Megaustenia siamemsis
TACCACTACTACCACTACTACAACTGCTATTGCTAGTACCACTACTACAACTGCTATTGCTAGTACCACTACAACTACTACAACTGCTGCTGCTACTACCACAATTATTACTACTACTACAACTACTACTACTACTACCACTACTACTACTACCACTACTACCAGTACTACTACTACTACTACAACTACAACAACTACTACTACTACTACAACTATTACTACAACTACTACTTCTACTATAACAACAACAACTACTACTACTACTACTACAACTGCTACTACTACTACCACTGCTACTACTACTACTACTACTAATACTACTACTACCATATTATTACTACTATGGGATCCCTTCTTTCATCCATCATCAGGTCTCTATTCTCCTTTTCCGCTATGTTTCGCTATTTTTGGGCCTTTGAGATCTTGCCTGCCATGTTAACTATTTATCATGTGACCAACAGGCACATAGGTCCTGGTCCCCTCTTCCTCTTCCGATCATTCGGACCCACGGAGTCTTTCGCTTCATTTCGCCATTTTGATATACTTGACTTTCTTGTTTGTTTTTGTAATAATATTTGTTGTTTTGTACCTGATAAAGATGAGGGCTTTTGTCTAAACGCTAGAGTTTATCTCGTCCATATGCAGGTTTAATTACTTCTTCTACCTTTTAGCTCCCGGTGGAGCACAGGTCTTCAACAAACACTTTCCAAGTCGTTCTGTTTCTTGCAATTCTTTTAAGATCATCCCATGTCTTCCCCAACATCTTCATCTCTGCTTCTATCTGTCTTCTCCAAGAATTCCTTGGTCTCCCTCTTTGTCTTTTCACCTGAGAATTCCAAAAAAAGGGTCTGTTATGTAATACTCTCAGTTTGCTTCCGCAGAGCCTGTCCTATCCAGCGCCATCGTTTTCGCTGTATCTCTTTATCCACTGGTATTTGACTGGTACATTTCCATAATTCTATGTTAGTGATTTTATCCTGCCATTTCCATCCTTTTATTCTGCGTAAGCGTCTGCATCTTCATGATTGTCAATGCTGTTGTTCTCCATGTTTCACAGCCATATAATAGGACTGGCTTAACATTGGAGTTGAAAAGTTTTATTTTAGTATTTCACCTAATTTCTTTGGACTTGCATATGTTTCCAAGTGCAACAGAAGCTCCTCTTTCTTTTGATATCCTTATTTTGGTATCATATTCTGTTTCTCCCTCTTTATCTAAATTACTACCCTGATATATGTAAGATTGTACGTCTATTAGACGCCCGTGCGCTGCCGGGGCCCGAAAGGGAGGTAAAGAATAGCGGCGCTGTACCCTACCAGGCATGTTCGTAAGAGGCGAGAAAGGAGGGTTAGGCATGGGACTGGCTATCCCATACTGTAAAAAAATAAGCCGAAAAAACTTCACAAACATGAACAAGTCAAAGAAAGATAAAGTAAATCCGTCAACCAGGAAAGAGAAGGGCTCACTGTCTAGAAGACGTATGGCGCAATCCGGAGAGGGCCGTGGGGAGTCCGGGTTGCCGGCTCACCCTTTGTCTACCAGGAGGTCGTCCAGAATTGGCGCCTGGAATGTTCGTACCCTTAACGAACAGGGAAAAGCGGCACAAGTGGCAGCAGAAATGAACAACTACAAGATAGATATTCTGGGGGTGTGTGAAACAGGATGGCTGGGAGCGGAGAGAATAAATTGAATACAGGGGAGATGGTTTTGTCGTCGGGACACCGGGAGCCGGGAGCACAACATAGCGAAGGGGTAGCTATAATGCTATCAAAGAATGCACAGAAGACACTAATAGAATGGGAGGCAGTGGGACCGGGACTGGTGAGAGCAACATTTAGAACAACCAAAAACAAAATAAAATTACACATTATACAATGCTATGCACCAGCCAACGATAGAGATGACTCAGTTAGGGATGATTTTTATGGACAGCTGCAGTGCCAGATGGGTGCAAGACGAGCCAGGGATATTGTGGTCTTGATGGGAGACCTGAGTGCTAAGGTGGGATCGGACGGCAGAGGCTTTGAGGAGATTGTGGGAAAACATGGACTTGGAGATATAAATGAGAATGGAGAGATATTTGTGAATTTCTGCGCCCTTGGTCAAATGGGCCTGGGGGAACAGTGTTCCAACATAAAAGAATACATAAGGCTGCATGGGTGTCGCCAGATCGTGGAACGGAGGGTCAAATTGATCACATATGTGTTGATAATAAGTTTAAGTCATCCTTGCGGGATGTGGAAGTATATAGAGGGGCAGATATAGCTTCTGATCATCATCTTCTGTTGGCCAGACTTAAAATTAAATTAAAAAGGTATACTACGGCGAGTGAGGGCAGAACGTGTTTCAATGTGGGGTTTCTTAGGGAACAAGGAATTAGAGATAAATTCGCAGTCACGGTATCAAACGGATACCAAGTCCTCCAGCAACTGGAGAATACAGTAAATATAGAGGATCATTGGAAACAGGTAAAAAATATATGGAAAGAGACATGCGAGGAAACACTGGGGAAAGGGGGGCGCCGGAATAGGGCATGGATGACAGCGGAGACCCTGGATAAAATTAGGGAAAGAAAGAGCGAGAGAGCAGACATAGGTAAAAGCAAAGCAAGAGGTAATGGGGCCAGGACACAGGGGGCTTGCACAGAGGTGAACAAAGAAGTGAGAAGATGCATTGAAAGGGATGAGAGGAAATGTATAGATGAATTGGCTAGAGGGGCAGAGGAGGCAGCGGATAAGGGGAATGTGAAAGAACTGTACAGCGGCACAGGGAGATTAGGTGGAAAATGCAGACAGATCAACGCCTTTATCAAAGATGAGAAGGGAAATCTGCTTGGTGATGTAGGGGAACAAGTGGAGAGATGGAGGGAGCACATTGGGGAACTTTTGAACAGACCTGGCTCAAATGATCCTCCAGATGTGCTGCCAGCGGAAGAGGAGTTGCACGTTGACTGCGGAGAACCGGGCAGGGAAGAGATGGTGAAAGCCATCAAACTGTTAAGGGATGGTAGAGCCACAGGACCGGATGGAATTCCTTCGGAGGCCATCGGGGCAGATGTTGTCACCTCTACCAGGATGTTACATAATCTATTGGATAGGGTTTGGGAGAGGGAAGGGGTGCCTAAAGACTGGAGAGAAGGTTGTATGATCAAGCTGCCAGGGAGGGGAAGTTTGCAGGAGTGCACAAGTTGTAGGGGAATTGTGCTACTATCAGTGCCAGGAAAAATATTAGGCAGGGTCGTTCTGGAGAGACTAGGGGAGGCTATGGGGAAACGCTTGAGAGATGAGCGGGCAGGTTTTGGGAAGAACGGATCATGTGCTGATCAAATAGCTACTCTACGTATAATAGTTGAACAAAGTTTAGAACTAAAATCCCCACTTTGTATTGGATTCATAGGTTGCGAAAAGGCATTTGATAGTTTGGACGGAGGGGTGCTTTGGAGGTTGCTGAGTCATTATGGAATCCCCATAGGTTTATTAACCTGATAAAAACAATGTATGAGGGAGCAGGATGTGGTGTGGTGCATGAGGGACAGCTTACGGAAGCATTTGAGATGAGAACAGGAGTAGGGCAGGGATGCCTTCTGTCTCCATTTCTCTTTCTACTGGCCATAGATTGGATTATGAAAATAACTCAAAACGGCAGAGATGGGGTCCGGTGGTCGCTGGCCAAACGGCTTGATGATTTGGACTTTGCTGATGACATGGCTCTCCTATCGCACAGCCACCAACAGATGCAGGATAGAATGAGTATATTAGATGAGAGATCACAACAGCTGGGACTAAAGATTAATAGAGATAAGACCAACATTATGAGAATTGGTGCAGTTGGCGGTGGCCAAATAGAACTAGGAGAAATACCTCTACTAGACGTACAATCTTATATATGTCTGGGCGGTGATATAGATAAAGAGGGAGGAACAGAGGGTGATACCAGGGTAGGGATATCAGGGGCAAGAGGAGCTTTCATTGCACTGGGAAGCATATGGAAATCCAAAGAAATTAGGCTAAATACAAAAATACAAATTTTCAACTCCAGTGTTGGGTCGGTTCTGTTATATGGCTGTGAGACATGGAGAATAACAAAATTGACAATCACGGGGGTACAGACTTTCATTAATGGATGCTTGCGCAGAATAGAGGGATGGAAATGGCAGGACAGAGTCACAAACGTGGAATTATGGAAATGTACCGGTCAAATACCAGTGGATAGAGAAATACAGCGAAGCAGATGGCGATGGATGGGACACACACTACGGAAACCAACTGAGAGTGTTGCACAACAGGCCTTTTTTGGAATCCCCGGGGGAAGGGTCAGAGAGGGAGGCCAGGGAGTTCTTGGAGAGGACGGGTTGAGGCGGGGATGAAGATGATGGGGAAGACATGGAATGATCTTAGAAGAATTGCAGGAAACAGAACGACTTGGAAAGTGTTTGTTGAAGACCTATGCTCCACTGGGAGCTAAAAGGTAGAAGAAGACGTCTATTAGAGGTATTTCTTTTAATTTTATTTGGTTATTTAATTACTTAACACCATATTCCCCATACGACTGAACATGTGGAGAAAACCTTTACTGCAATTACCTTTGATGATTATACAGGGAGCGGATGGTCAAATTGATCAACTTCGCTACAAACCAAGAGATCGTAGGTTCGAATCACAAACAGCTAAAATACTTTTTTTCATCAAATAACAATTTCAGACCTGACCACCTTGCGGCGACGGCGTTGAAAGCTTCCTTTATTCTCCGTTTAAATAAATCCACCGACATGCCCCCAAAAATAGGATAATGTCATAAACATAGAGATGATGATACACAGACAACGGTGAACCATGTCCGAGGTTCCGTGAAAGAAAACACACAAGTGGATAATAGAGAAGTACTCAAGGTCGTTACAAGGAGAAGAAGAACCATTAAAATAATGTACATTGAGACAGACTCCCACATGTTAGGAATGTTGAACTGTCAACATTGCACCAAAGTACAACAAAGGAAAAAAAAGATTGTTTTCAGAATCAATTAAAGGACATTCATTTTAGTTCCCGCAAAATAAGCAACACAAAAATGAACAAAGTACAGCGTATACAATCAGGGGGAACAACGTTAAAATAGCACACGATTAAGAAACAAAAAGGAAACACTTATCATTACTGAGATGAACGATGAGCAGAACACTTCAAAGAAACACACACAAGTTATCTTAACGTCATGCTCAATGTTCATGAAGACAACTTGAATATAAAACAGACGCTCCACAAAAGAATAAATAATTAACCACCAAGGCATTGAAGAACTACAAATGGCCGTGTTTATGGCGCGGTCAATGTACAATTATTCAGACACCTTCTTGGAATTTGGAATTAAAGATCTACTTTTGCATACATTTGTATGAACCAAGAAACAGAAGCTAGAAATGATTTCTAATCTTAACCTTTAAATTCATCATCGTCATCACGTACCGGGCCTGTTGGCGTAGGTGATCATGTCTCTCCACAACTTTCGATCTCGACAGTTATTTATCCTTTCTATTGTTGACCTTTTGCCAAGCCATTTTCTTAAGCTGTCTGTTATTTTTTCTCTTTTGTGTCAGGTCGGGTAAGTTTACCTGCTACTGTATGCAGTAAACAGTACAACCTGTGGCTGCCCTCCTGCCTTGCAGGTAAGCTCGGGAGAGTAAAAGACTAAGGGAGGGTACCCCGAAGTAAAACAACCCCACTGCCTTGTGGGTGAGACTTTTTAGTCAAAGGCTAGCGGAGCCAACCGTAAACAAACCGACGGAAGGCAACAGAAAACCACCGTCGTAACTTCTTTGTACAATCGTGAACCTTTAAATTACTGAATACAAAAGTTGGTTAGTTTTTCATTTGGTAAATCATTTCTCTAAGTTTATATTGATTTATTGAAATATTACTCTAGTCTCATGAGTTATTTGAATTATCCAGTTCTGCTTTCATCGTCAAGGGAAAATAGAGAGTTATTGACAATGTCCTTGGTTTCTCGCCTCACTTGGTGTTTTGTGTGGCGAGTTACTTCGCTTGTTCACATCTTGAAATAGAGCGAGATCTCCCTCTGTCTCCTCTGTCTCCTCTGTTGTTGCATCTGCTTGTTAAAGCTTGATGTGGAATGTTGTTTGCCCGCAACCGTTTTTCATGCCCAAATCCATTCAGTTTGTTGTCTCTGGATGAAGCTCTCAACTGATGCTGCCCTTACTCTGAAGGCTACAATTTGTTTACTCTTGAAGGGGGCCTCTGTAGTCTGGTTGAGAATACCAACCGACACGGCTACCGATGTTCAGACAACCCGTGTTCGATTCCCACTAGAAGCAGTGTGAGTTGTTCTAGTGGTTTAAAAAAAAAAAGCGGTCGATCCAGCCGCTGGTAGAAATAGGTACCAGGGTAGTACTTTGGGAAGGTGAGAAATTTCGTCTTGCATCGTGAGTTTCGCTGCTTGAAGCGGCACTATCCTGAAGTCTCCGAACACTTCTGGATAGGCGGCCGAGCACATATGGGTGGACAATCGCATGCTAAGACGTCACGAGATGATGTTCTACTTGTTATATCTGCGCCATTGAATTGGCGTTGCACGCACAGCAATGCTCCGTTTTGACAATTCAAGTGTTGTGAATGCGCCTTCCAACGTCTAATGTTGATCTGCGTTTTACGTCACACAAAGTGCTGTTCAGTGACCATTTGATGGAGATGTTTGCCGCAAGTTATTTACAAGTTACAGCGCATTAATGTGGTGGGCTCCGTCAAGTCATTCAAGTCAGCGTCTTTGGGAAGTTTGTACCATGTTTCGTTCGTTGTAGACTGCATTCAGTAGAGTAATCATGAATACATGGGCGCAGACATTTTGTGCGTGCTACGTCATCATAATGGATCATCGTGTGTCCCAAGACCGACCATGCGCTAATCTTGCGATCTTGCGTTTGGTGTGCATCGGGGATAATCTGACGACGAACTGTGTTTTGTATGTTCGGAGTTGGAGTTGAACGCGATGTCCTAACATCATCAAGCGCCATACATTTATTATGACGATCATCATTTTCAGGAGGACGTGATCTTCCGGGCAATGTGATGGATAGGCGGCAGGAACCATTGAAGGCTATGTCTGCAAAGTGTTCCTTGTTGCAGTTTCCTCATGTTCCAAGTCCGGCTTGTTGCAGGAGCTACTGAGTTAAGTGCTATGTGCACACCGTGAGCTGTGTGTCTCATCCGTTTTGATCCTGCTTCGATATCCTGCTTGTTTACGATGAATGATGATATCGTATGACAGGGAACAGTTGGCTGTGTTCACTTTCTGCGCAGTTTCGCCTTATGTCTTTTGGCGTGTGCTGAGACTGCTACGATGGGGACTACAGTTACCTTTCTTTGTTTGGGAGATGAGTTAGTACAGCAGCAACAGCTTTATGTGGGAGAGCACAGCAGCAACAGCTTTATGTGGGAGAGCACAGCAGAAACAGCAGCTTTATGTGTGAGAGCACAGCAGCAACAGCAGCTTTATGTGGGAGAGCACAGCAGCAACAGCAGCTTTATGTGGGAGAGCACAGCAGCAACAGCTTTATGTGGGAGAGCACAGCATCAACAGCAGCTTTATGTGGGAGAGCACAGCAGCAACAGCAGCTTTATGTGGAAGAGCACAGCAGGAACAGCTTTATGTGTGAGAGCACAGCAGCAACAGCAGCTTTATGTGGGAGAGCACAGCAGCAACAGCAGCTTTATGTGGGAGAGAACAGCAGCAACAGCAGCTTTATGTGTGAGAGCACAGCAGCAACAGCAGCTTTATGTGGGAGAGCACAGCAGCAACAGCAGCTTTATGTGGGAGAGCACAGCAGCAACAGCTTTATGTGGGAGAGCACAGCAGCAACAGCTTTATGTGGGAGAGCACAGCAACAGCAGCTTTATGTGGGAGAGCACAGCAGCAACAGCAGCTTTATGTGTGAGAGCACAGCAGCAACAACACTTTTATGTGGGAGAGCACAGCAGCAACAGCAGCTTTATGTGAGAGAGCACAGCAGCAACAGCAGCTTTATGTGGGAGAGCACAGCAGCAACAGCAGCTTTATGTGAGAGAGCACAGCAGCAACAGCAGCTTTATGTTGGAGAGCACAGCAGCAACAGCTTTATGTGGGAGAGCACAGCAGCAACAGCAGCTTTATGTGTGAGAGCACAGCAGCAACAGCAGCTTTATGTGGGAGAGCACAGCAGCAACAGCTTTATGTGAAAAAGCACAGCAGCAGAAGTTGCTTCATGTGGTTTTTGTAGCTTCTTTTCATGTAGAGCACGTCTATGGCGTTCTACTATCACTTCATCACCGAGAACAATCACCGAGACCAATTACCAGAACCAATTACCGAGACCAATCACTGAGACCAATTACTGAGACCAATCACTGAGACCAATTGCCGAGACCAATCACCAAGACCAATCACCGAGACCAATTACCGAGACCAATTACCGAGACCAATCACTGAGACCAATCACTGAGACCAATTACCGAGACCAATTACCGGGACTAATCACTGAGACCAATCACTGAGACCAATCACTGAGACCAATTACCAGAACCAATTACCGAGACCAATCACTGAGACCAATTACTGAGACCAATCACTGAGACCAATCACTGAGACCAATCACTGAGACCAATTGCCGAGACCAATCACCAAGACCAATCACCGAGACCAATTACCGAGACCAATTACCGAGACCAATCACCGAGACCAATTATCGAGACCAATCACCGAGACCAATTACCGAGACCAATTACCGAGACCAATTACCGAGACCAATCACCGAGACCAATTATCGAGACCAATCACCAAGACCAATCACCGAGAGCAATTACCGAGAACAATTACCGAGACCAATTACCGAGACCAATCACCGAGACCAATCATCGAGACCATTTACCGAGACCAATCATCGAGACCACTTACCGGGATCAATCACCGAGAGGTCTAGCGTTTGCATCTTGCTTTCCCTTTATTATTCCTATAGCTTCAAAGTTTCACAAATTCACATCGCGGGGAGATCTTACAGTCTGTTGTTTGATGTGCGACAGGGATAGTCCGATGACTAATCGGTGACATATGGATTGCACAGTATCTTCCTCATTTTATATAAATTAAATATAAACATACGTGGGTGAATATATTCGTTAAGTGGAAACAACAATCTTTACGGTTTTGATAATTGTTTTTCTGTGTTTCCTGAGAAAACTGCTGGACTGGCGAGTAGAGGCCACATGTCCAATGCAGTTACTGCAAGATGTTCTGGTCAGAGATTTTATTTCTTCCCTTATTGCAAAAACAAGCTTGAGTCTAATCTCACGTTTATCTCTGATTCAAAGCACAAGTTATTGATTCCAGGCGCACGTGTGTACTTGTGGGATTACGGTCATTAATATATATATGATTTGGGAACTGTGTTAACCTCAGGCGGAAGTTGTACAAAAGAGGTGAGTGGCAGAATGGCTCAGGCAAAAGCAGCTTCCAAAAAAATGAGGAAAATACTATGCAATCCATTTTTGACAATCGAAACAAGAAAAAGAGTTCTTAAATGTTATGTAGAGACAGTCTTAACATATGGATGTGAATCATTGCACAATAGAACAACAAACAAGAAAGTCACAGGAGTCTGTAGAAATGTGGTTTTACAGAAGAATGTTGAGAATACCATGGACAGCTAAGAAGAGTAATGAAAACGTTCTGAAAGAGACCAAAGCAAAAAAGAGAGTCAATTTCCAATATTAGGAAGAAACAATCATCATTTTTTGATCATGTAATGAGAAGAGAACAACTGGAATATATTGTAACAACTGGATTGAGTGAGGGACGAAGAGATAGAGGGAAGCAAAGAAAAAATATACCAGAGACCTTAAGAGAATGGCTTGGCGGAAGGTCAACAACAGAAATGATAAAGAACTGTCGAGATCGAAAGTTGTGGAGAGACATGATCACCTACGCCAGCAGGCCCGGTACTTGATGATGCTGTTAAATATAAATATATACATATATATATATATATATATATATATATATATATATATATATATATATATATATCCACAGCCAGCTATAGAGTTACTTAGGCTTCCCGCCTGAGAGGAAACTGTCGGAAAAAAACTCCAACTGGCGTCACGTTTTCAGCTTTGTTATCAGGGGTGGTTATTGGTAAAATAACGTCAGCTGTCGATAGCTCTTATATCTGAAAGCGTCAGATTAGTTGGAGGGTTTTCTGATTTTATATTCTGCCCGCGGGCCTTATAAATCTGTGCGGGAGTATAAATCTTATAAATAGTTGTCTGTGCCCCGTCACCCCCATGAATCTATATAGGAAAAAAAGAATCTTTTAATGAAAATTCCTGGAAATTGACCTAAGTCACTCAAAACCTTATAATGACATTCCGCGTAATTTATCCACGGGTTCCCAAAATTGAAATCGTGTACCCCAGAAAACGGTGTATGAATTCTTCTACTTCTTCTAGCTTTTTAGCTCCTAGTGGAGCATAGGTTTTCAACAAACACTTTCCAAGTCGTTCTGTTTTTTTGCCATTCTTTTAAGTTCATTCCACATCTTCTCCATCATATTCATCTCTGCTTCTATGTCTTCTCCAAGAATTCCTTGGTCTTCCTCTTTGTCTTTTCCCTTGGGATTCCAAAAAAAGGCCTGTTGTGTAATACTCTCAGTTGGCTTCTGCAGTGTGTGTCCTATCCAGCGCCATCGTCTTCGTTGTATCTCTTTATCTACTGGTATTTGACTGGCACATTTCCATAATTCTATGTTAGTGATTTTGTCCTGCTATTTTCATCCTTTTATTCTGCGGAATTAAATGTAATATTATATAACATTAAATTAAATTTAAAGCATTAATGAAAGTCTGTATCTTCATGATTGTCAATGTTTTTGTTCTCCATGTTTCACAGCCATATAATAGGAACGACTTAATATTTGAGTTGAACATATTTATTTTTGTATTTAACCTGTGTATGAATTATTGGAGATAAATTCCTAAGTGTTCGGCTTTTCGTGGCAAGGCGCAGTGCCACGGAGTACGGGTTCGATCCTTCTTCGGACTATATATTGTTCTTTGTTTTTTTCGGTTGTTTATTTGTCTTTTTATTTTTTGAGTGCTGTAGTACATACCTCTTCCTCCTATGATTCCCTGTATGAATTATTCCAGAGGTAGCTATTGGCAGATTAAGAACCACTGTTGAAAAATCTACCTGTGACTTGCGGGGACATGTGTTCCTGCGGGCTGTATCAAAGCGACGCCTCCAGATATGAAGAAAGCCTTACGGTGACGACTTGTCGACGAACACCCGAGTTGTAATTTCTCCCCGGGTTGCGGTGTAAGTGGTTAAACTATCCCCCTACAAAAGCATATGCTCTAGGATGACAACTGCACAGCCAGCACCCAGCACCGCAAAGTGAGATTTGAGAATTGTAGTTTAAAATAGAACAATGAGGGGGAATTCCAGACTTGCAATCCACCTTCAGGCGGTTAACAATAGAATAGATGAGGCAGTGATAGAAAGGGGCTAATAGAATGTTAGTTGTCGCTTTAATTGATAACTTGCAAGGCCGGTTAGGAAATAAAGAAAACGGAGTGACGAAGGCGGAAACAGAGAAGTAGGTCATAGGAACGGTTCCTTAGGTGGGCCCGTGGGCGGCGTCTTTAATACACCATAAACAACAAATCGTCATTATCATCATCATGTGCGTTGGCGTAAGCGATCATGTGCTTCCACAATATTCTATCCACTGTACATCGTATCAGTTCTGTTTTTGACTCTTTTCCAAGCAATAATACAAAGCTATCTAGTATTTTCTCTCTTTGTCGTCCGTGATATCTCTTTCCCCATATTTTACCAGTGTAACCAAGTATTCCGACTTCCCTCTTCTCATGATGTGCCCGAAAAATGTTGATTGTTTTCTTCTGATGTTTCTTAGGAGCTCCCTTTTTGTGTTGGATTCTTTGATAATTTCCTAGTTAGTCTTTTTAGCTGTCCAGGGAACTTTCAACATTCTTTTGAGAAATCCCATCTATATGGGGTATATATATCCCTCTAATCGTCTTTTTATTTGTTTGTCTACTGTCTATGATTCGCTTCCACAGGTCAGAATTGGCTCTATATAGCACCGATGAACTCTCTTTCCCACTTCTATTGACATAGATGTGTTGCATATGATGTTTTTCATTTTCTGAAATGCAATTTGGGCCTCGGTTATTCTACTTTTTATTTCTGTGGTGCGTCTCCCATCTGATGTTGTTATCGTGCCCAAGTATTTAACGCGTTGCACTTGTTTCAGATTTTGTCCTGTTAATTTTATGATGCGTGATGGTGATGATTTGTGAACATTGTTAAACAACAAATAGAGTGTCTCAAAGATATATACTCAGATGATGCGTAAGGCCGACACGTAATTTACATTGGGAACATACAGCTATGCTACAATAGAAAGGTGACAACTCTGCACCTGTTGACACAAATAAAAATGAGTAAGACAGGGCTGTATTTTGTCTACATGTTTATCTACTGAGCAGATCTTTACAGACATCAAGAGATTCCCAGACCTAAACATCATTGTTTATACAATTATTAATATAAGAAATGTTGATGATATCATAGTACTGACAAAAAATCAAGAAGACCTATAACTAGTTAATAAAATCAACAAGAGAAGCAAACAAATATGGACTGGATATAAATATTTAAAGACTAACAGAGATGATACACACAACCAACGTATGGATAAGATGAAACACAAACCAAAGTATGGATAAAACAAACTAGATGGAACTAGGCATATTTAGCATTTACTGAAAAGTGCTGAACACAACACTTCATGGTATTCTACTAACTCTCACTCTCTCTCTCAAAGACAAGTATAGTTCAAGACTCAGTGCCTTGGTTTCGCATTGCTGCTGCAGAATCCTATAAAAGACAATGGCTATGTGGATCCGCTGTAACGCTTACGCAAGCCGCAATATCTTCTTCTTTCGACCCGATACATCCGTCATCGGTGTGGGTTGATTTTTAGTTGCTTAACACTCTAGCCTAGGCAGCGGCCAATTTGGAGATTGTACGCGGGATCGATCGTCTTTTGCTGTTATCTGAGTGGGCCAGACATCGGGTACTCTCACTTCCATGAAACGGGGGAGGTCTAAGACAATGTGAAATCTCAGATTTCATGAGAATAATTCTGCCTGTAGCGGGATTCTAACCTGAAACCTTATATATCTATAAGATCTATATCTTTTATCTATCGGCGGACGCCTTACCTCTAGACCACTCAGTCAATGTGTCTGCAACTATAACGACCTCTCTGTTAAAGTCCTTATGTATCTAAAACATAGGCGATCTCATATAAACGAGATTATGTATCTACAACAACAGTGATCTCATATAAACGAGATTATGTATCTATAACAACAGTGATCTCATATAAACGAGATTATGTATCCACAACAACAGTGATCTCATATAAACGAGATTATGTATCTATAACAACAGTGATCTCACATATAAGATCTAATTATCTACAACAATGGTGATCTTATATATAAGCCTTATGTTTCTATAACAACGACGATCTCCTATATAAGACCTTATGTATCTACAATAACAGTGATCCCCTATAAAAGACCTTATGTATCTACAAGAACAGAGATCTGTTATATAAGACCTTATAAACCTACAAAAATGGCGACCTCATATATAAGACCTAATTATCTATAACAATGGCGATCTTATATGTAAGGCCTTATGATTCTATAGCAACGATGATCTCATAGAACTCATATATAAGACATTATGTACCTATAGCAACGATGATCTCATAGAACTCATATATAAGATATTATGTACCTATAACAACGGCGATCTCATATGTATGACCTTATGGACCAAACAGTACAAATTAGGTTAATTACCACGTCCCATTAATAATGTCAAGTCACCCTATGACAACCCTCACCATCACAAATAAAGACAAGAGTGGAATGGCGCTCCATGGTAGCCAACCTTCGATACGGAGAAGGCACTCAATAATGATGATGACGATTAACAATGTGATTTTCGCGTTGATCAAACATGGACCTCCAACACGATGAAAACCAAATATATTGGGAAAACCTTCAATCATTCAATCTTTGTAAGAGAAAAATAACGGTAGCTACAAATATAATCAAACCATAACATGGAAAAGTGGTTCAGTCCAAAATTGCCAGCGTATATATCTGAACTTTACCCTATATGGCCCCGAGCATAATAATAATTAGGCTTCTGTTTGCTTTTCTGGCAAATCAGAAACAAATCCATTTGGTACTATTTTCAAAATGTATTTTTCCCAGGCATTAACAAAGTCATCTATAATCATGATACGGTAATTAATTCAATGATTATTAAGTGAAACTTAACAGATACCTTTTAACTATATTATTTATAGGAGAGCATTGTATATGATGTAGAGGGTCGGGTTCGATCCTGATCGACGGCTTCGGGGTTCACCCGGCCTTAAATGGGTACCAAATTTTTTTTTTTCTGGGAAAGTAAAGCGACACGGGCGTAATACCGAACACATTACCCCAAAAATCATGTGCCGATGGTCTGTAAATTGATGGTCACTAACACCATATTCCCTACACGTTATTTGGCGTGACAGGGCTCTTTACTTGTACTTATTGTATATGATCTATTGATATGAAAATGTTTTGTTTTCAATAAAACTATACGGTAACGAATTGTATAGAGAGATTAAAGATCTTAATGAAATCATTTAATTTAATATTTTAACTTGCTTTATGAAAGCAACTGAAGTAACCACAAGACCCAAAATTGCAAACCAGACCATTCAGAGCCGTGGATTTTTATCACAAAGTGCCATTTTAGTTAATCTTATTTTTATCACAAAGTGCCATTTTAGTTAATCTTATTTTTATCACAAAGTGCCATTTTAGTTAATCTTATTTTTATCACAAAGTGCCATTTTAGTTAATCTTATTTTTATCACAAACTGTCATTTTAGTTAATCTTATTTTTATCACAAAGTGCCATTTTAGTTAATCTTATTTTTATCACAAAGTGCCATTTTAGTTAATCTTGGAAAAATGCAGCATTTATGGATGGCAATGTCTTGTGTCTAACACATTGCACTCTAGTTTAACATTGTTACTTTATGGAAGTAATTTCAAGTTATGACACCAGAAATAAAAGGTCAAATATTTAGCTGAAGTCATTTATGTGTGAATGATATTTTCGTACTGAATGCTTGTCTCGCATAAAGATTGACAAATCTTCGAGTTACGGGACATGACATATTACATTTGTAACCAAATGTTTTTTTTCAATTTTTTAAATACAGGTTCTTCTAACTGTTTTGAAGGTATAATAGAAGAACTATCAGTATTGCACTTCATAGAAAGACATACATGAGAAAATTAACTATATTATCGATGACAAACAACTGTGAATGAGGAAAATGTGAGGCAATGAGTTACTTGTCAACTTCAACGAAGCAGGACCTGCTAGTGTCAAGGAAATGTTTTTACTGGCCGTCTATGCGTTTTTGACAGATATTGCTTTTACTTTCTTTTTAGAATTGGTACATTTGGTCATGTTCACCTTATTTTCATGATGTGAAATGTCTGCCGTTCTATATGTCTGGAAATGTCACCACTTTTGTCTGTCACGCTCACATTAAATGGCAATCTTTAAAATTTAGCAATCATGATTGTCCAATCAACCACTAATATCTTCAGTAATAAAGAAAAGACGATGGTCATACGTTGGACATGTGATGAGAAGAGATAATAATCGAATAGCAAAGCAAGCCCTCATATGGGAAACAACAGGTAAAAGAAAAAGAGGAAGACCCAGGGAGACACTGAGAAGAACATTGATGAGAGAGGCAAGAGCAGCAGGAATCGGCTCCCTCAATGAGATAGAACTGCTTGCACAGAACAGAGACAGATGGCGAGATTTGATAAAATATCTTTAAAAGAAAACTGCTAGAACAAAAATTCATATAGGAGAAGGTGTATCTTGGTCTACGCCCTATGGGCCGGTTACGGCTCGAAAGGTCAATAGATAGATAGATAGAATCATGATTGTCTAGAATATGGCTGTGCGGGGACTGAGGTGGAATTCTTATGTTTCTGTAGGTAAAGATTGCCTCTCTGTTTTGGATGTCTTTGGAAATCGGCCCACCTTGTACTCAGCAATGGTGGTCTAGGTCATCTTGAACGACGTTGTGGTAGGATAGTGTCGTCGCTATGGTACGGACCTGAAGTGTCCTCGTTTGTATTCTTTCTGGGCGAAATGAAGACCGTTGTCGTCCATAGTTATTTCCCCTTCCCCCTTTTACTAAACTGTTGCACTTAGTGAACGATTAAATTGATAGAGCTTTGGACAAGCTGTGTTGCAAGTGTTGGCATATAGCCAATGTTACATTAGTACAGAAATTATAATCAAATCATTATCTCAGTATGATACACATCTTTTTTTTAAATGCACAACCTATCACGAAAAATACAAAGGAAGCTGAAAGTAAGAGCTGAAATAAATATCCCGGGAGAGCATGCCTGGGTTTTGTTAACAGGTATATCATCGTCATCAAGTACCATGCCTGCTGGCGTAGGCGATCATGTCTTCCACAATTTTCGATCTCGACAGTTATTTATCATTTCTGTTGCTGACCTTCTGCCAAGCCATTCTCTTAAGCTGTCTGGTATTTTTTCTCTTTGCTTCCCTCTATCTCTTCGTCCCTCAATTTTTCCAGTTGTTACAATATATTCCAGTTGTTCTCTTCTCATTACATGGCCAAAAAATGATGATTGTTTCTTCCTAATATTGGAAATTAGCTCTCTTTTTGCTTCAGGATCTTTCAGAACATTTTCATTACTCTTCTTAACTGTCCATGATATTCTCAACATTCTTCTATAAAACCACATTTCTACAGACTCCAGGTATATTGTAAAAACATAAAGTGATGACAAATGCTAGACATCTGTTGCCCAACACATCCGACTTTAGCACGGCTTTTTGAGTACCGACTTGCTTTCCCTTTTCGATTACTCTTCGTTTGGCCAGTATAGTTTATCTGTTTTCATGAATACAGCTAAGAACTGGAGCAAGATCTTGATCAGATCTTTGTTTGTAGATTATGTGCATACATATATTTATTAGTCTGTGACCACTTGCAGCTGAGCTCGTGCATGTCTTGGCTCTCCGATTATTACTTTATTTATTTGCACGTGGAATGGTAGGCAGTCACTGTTTCCCCACGAGCCTGATCGCTAGGTGACACATGCCATCTTTTGCAGGTCGTGCCGATTTACTTTCCCAGGAAATAAATCCGCTGCCCATTTATAGCTGACGCCAGTGCCGCTTTATTTTCCCAGAAAAATATGCGGTACCCATTTATATATGGGTAAACCCAGGAGCTTTCAATCAGGATCGAAGCCGATCTCTTGTCCTGTGTAGTCCAGTTCACTAACCACAGAGCTATGGTGTAGTCATATATATTATTGCTGTAGTCCAGTTCACTAACCACAGTGCTATTGCGGCTCTCGCTATGGTGTAGTCATATATATTATTGCTGTAGTCCAGTTCACTAACCACAGTGCTATTGCGGCTTTCGCTATGGTGTAGTCATATATATTATTGCTGTAGTCCAGTTCACTAACCACAGAGCTATTGCGGCTCTCGCTATGATGTAGTCATATATATTATTGCTGTAGTCCAGTTCACTAACCACAGTGCTATTGCGGCTTTCGCTATGGTGTAGTCATATATATTATTGCTGTAGTCCAGTTCACTAACCACAGTGCTATTGCGGCTTTCGCTATGGTGTAGTCATATATATTATTGCTGTAGTCCAGTTCACTAACCACAGAGCTATTGCGGCTTTCGCTATGGTGTAGTCATATATATTATTGCTGTAGTCCAGTTCACTAACCACAGTGCTATTGCGGCTTTCGCTATGGTGTAGTCATATATATTATTGCTGTAGTCCAGTTCACTAACCACAGAGCTATTGCGGCTTTCGCTATGGTGTAGTCATATATATTATTGCTGTAGTCCAGTTCACTAACCACAGTGCTATTGCGGCTTTCGCTATGGTGTAGTCATATATATTATTGCTGTAGTCCAGTTCACTAACCACAGTGCTATTGCGGCTTTCGCTATGGTGTAGTCATATATATTATTGCAAGAACAAACGGATGGATTCCCAAACACATCCCACATTAACAGATATTTCGTGGCAAAGAAAAAGCGGAAGAAAACCACCACCGACGCCGCAAAGACATCTGCACATATGACATAAGGGTGTTAGTATAAACATATATTAATAATGGTTATAATATTGTCTGATAAGATTTCGTAAGAGCATATCCATATAAAAGACACAATGACAGCAGTCACAATCATACAGCTATGACGTTTCCCTCAAGATCTGTGGTATATCATGAAACCTGCCGGTAGCTTCAAGATACAGGATCACAAAGAGGTACACCGAGACACGCGAACAATGTGTGTCTCATCCGTTTTGATCCTGCTTCGATATCCCGCTTGTTTACGATGAATGATGATATCGTATGACAGGGAACAGTTGGCTGTGTTCACTTTCTGCGCGGTTTCGCCTTATGTCTTTTGGCGTGTGCTGAGACTGCTACGATGGGGACTACAGTTACCTTTCTTTGTTTGGGAGATGAGTTAGTAATTCGGATGATTCCACTGGCACGGGCGGTTGAGCAATTATGGATTTTAATTCGTTTGCTGTGATACCGAGGCCTTCCATAACCAATAACTCGAACAAGAAATAATATGAGATAGCAATGATGATTTGTAGTGAACAGTGAGAATTATAGAGGGAGTCACTGACTCAAAGTGTATCTTTCTGAACATAAGAAACGAAAGGAATAAGGAGATACATATTTTCCGAACGTAACAGACTGAAAAATGCTGATAAGATGATAAACGTGAGGATATTAATGATAAAGAAGAAGAAACTGATGATGAACAAGAAGAAGATAATAAGGATAAAAGTTTATGATGAAGAATAGGATGAATGAAGTTAATAAAGATAAAAGTTGAAGTTGAATAATAGAAAGAAATTAATAAAGGATAAAAGTTGGTGATGAAGAATACGAAGAAGTTAATAATGATACAAGTTGATGTTGAAGAATAGGAAGAAGTTAATAAAGAAAAAAGTTGATGAAGAAGAAAAAGAAGAAACCGATAAAGATAAAAGTTGATAACGTAGAATATGTATACGTTTACGAAGATAAGAAGTGTATGATGGAGAAAATGAAGAAATTGATACAGATAAGAAGAAGTTGATACAGATAAGAAGAAGTTGATACAGATAAGAAGAAGTTGATACAGATAAGAAGAAGTTGATACAGATAAGAAGAAATTGATGAAGACAAGCACAGTTATATAGTTGAACAAAGCGATGTGTATGGTGAAAACCATGAAGAAATTACCGTTTGATGACGGTGTAGAATATGAAGACGATTGTGGACAGGAACAAAAAGAAGATAAATAAAATGAAGTGGAAGTTGAAAAATAAGGTGAACAAAAAAAAATAAGGAGAAAAAAAAAGTAAGAAATCTGGGATTACGAAGAAATACACGGAGAGGAAGCTAATGCTGATGTTGATGAAGATGAACACAAACAAGAAAAAAACAGAAAGAAAAGAACAAACCGAACAAGACGAGAAGGAGAAAATTAAAGGCATCTCTTCGTTTTATGTAAGTAAAAAAAGTAAAGTACCCCCGTCACGCCAAGTGGCGTATAGGGAAATATGGTGTTAGTGACCCTATATTTTACAGACCTTCAGCACATGATTTTTGGGGTAATGTGGTCGGTATTACGCCCGTGCTGCTTTACTTTCCCAGAAAAAATCCGGTACCCATTTAAGGCTGGGTGAACCCGGAGCCGTCGGTTGGGATCGAACCCTACCTCTTGTCCGTAGTAGTCCAGTTCACTAACCACTGAGCTATCGCGGCTCCCACTAATTTTTAGGGAATTAGTAAAACCCAGGTGTCCTCGCCAGGGTACGAACCCCGGCTGTTGCCGTGGTAAGCCACCGCCTATCGATTGCGCTAACCGGACACCCTCTTCGTTTTATGTACTTTACTTTTTTTTTTTTTTTTACCATATTGTGATTTATTCATTCTTTTCTCGATCATGTGATTTATTTTTGTAATCGTCATTAAATTGTACACTATTTTTACATAACAAATAATTAAATGCGTTTAAAAAAAAAAATAAATTATACGTTAATTTGATACTCTCAGATACAAGTTACAATCAATTTACTGTGCATAAGTTTCTACGTTGAGTTTGCACACGAATTATGCAAATGTTGCGAATAGTGTAGGCTTCGGTGTCAGGTAAATACCATTGTTCTAATTATAATTTTAAAACCTACTAATATATATATATATTTATATAATATAAAATAAAGTGTAAAGAAATGTAAATTGTTAATCTATAAATGAAAAAAAAATGTAAATCTATTTACCTTAGACACGTAGTCGAAATGAATTAATCAGTCTACGACGGTATACTTCTAGTTATAAGAAGCCCAACAAACAGGTGTCACTAATGTATTACAGTTCCCGCAGTCATGAAAAGGAAATAATACATTCTAAGTATACCTAACTAGAATTTACCATAATCCACAGAGTGTTTCTTTTTGGTTACAAAAGTGTTATATACCTCCGTGATGCCCGTATAAGGAGATTGCAATATAGTACATGCATGCAGTGGTAAGGGGACACATGGTAGAGGTTAACGTTGGTTGTGTTTTCAGTATAATGATTGGGTCTGAACTTACCGACGCGTGCAAATACGATTGTATTCCGTCTGTGTCTTCTTCGGCCGTTCTGTCCAATCATACGCTCTACTATCTGCTTGGAACTTTTATTGTAATTATATGTATTCATTTATTCTTTTTTTTGCACAGAAGAGAATACAGATTTGTACTTTGTTCTGCACAGAAATAAGAGTTTGTTCTTTGTTTCGCGCGTAAGTGCGAGTTTGTTCTTTGTTTTGCACAAAAGCTCGAGTTTATTTTGTACAGAAGCGCGAGTTTATTTTGTACAGAAGCGCGAGTTTATTTTGCACAGTAGCTCGAGTTTATTTTGCACAGTAGCTCGAGTTTATTTTGCACAGTAGCTCGAGTTTATTTTGCACAGAAGCTCGAGTTTATTTTGTACAGAAGCGCGAGTTTATTTTGTACAGAAGCGCGAGTTTATTTTGTACAGAAACGCGAGTTTATTTTGCACAGTAGCTCGAGTTTATTTTGTACAGAAGCTCGAGTTTATTTTGTACAGAAGCTCGAGTTTATTTTGTACAGAAGCGCGAGTTTATTTTGCACAGAAGCTCGAGTTTATTTTGTACAGAAGCGCGAGTTTATTTTGTACAGAAGCGCGAGTTTATTTTGTACAGAAGCGCGAGTTTATTTTGCACAGAAGCGCGAGTTGTCATCTCTCTGCTATACCTTCATTAGTAGACGAGTGCATTTGTTTTCTTTTCCTCCACATTTGCCTTTCTGAGTTGAAGGGAGATATAGATCGCGGTTTCTTGCTCATCTACTAGCTTCTTCTGCTGTTACACCTCCCAATGTTTCTAGTACTCCGTTTAACCACCTTTACTTGGTCGGCATTTTTGTCTTGTTTTCTCGTTTGTTGGTAACATGTTGTATTAAATTTATTTCCTTATGTCTTATCACGTGCCTCAACCACTTGACTTGATATGTTGTCGCTTTATGTATTCAATAGTTAGTTCCGTTCCCAGTCTTTGTCGTTACTCTTCATTCCTCATCTATCTCTCTGGATATTTCCTGTTAAGCGTCTGACACAGTTAATTTATGTGGTGGTTATTTTTCTAATAGGTCTGGAGTCTTAATTTATGTGGTGGTTATTTTTCTAATAGGTCTGGAGTCTTAATTTATGTGGTGGTTATTTTTCTAATAGGTCTGGAGTCTTAATTTATGTGGTGGTTATTTTTCTAATAGGTCAGGAGTCTTAATTTATGTGGTGTTTATTTTTCTAATAGGTCAGGAGTCTTAATTTATGTAGTGGTTATTTTTCTAATAGGTCAGGAGTAGTAATTTATGTGGTGGTTATTTTTCTAATAGGTCAGGAGTCGAATTTATGTGGTGGTTATTTTTCTAATAGGTCAGGAGTCGTAATTTATGTGGTTGTTATTTTTCTAATAGGTCAGGAGTCTTAATTTATGTGGTGGTTATTTTTTGTAATAGGTCAGGAGTCTTAATTTATGTAGTGGTTATTTTTTCTTATAGGTCAGGAGTCTTAATTTATGTGGTGGTTATTTTTCTGATAGGTCTGGAGTCGTAATTTATGTAGTGGTTATTTTTTCTGATAGGTCTGGAGTCGTAATTTATGTGGTGGTTATTTTTCTAATAGGTCAGGAGTAGTAATTTATGGGGTGGTTATTTTTCTAATAGATCAGGAGTCTTAATTTATGTGGTGGTTATTTTTCTAATAGGTCAGGAGTAGTAATTTATGTGGTGGTTATTTTTCTAATAGGTCAGGAGTCTTAATTTATGTGGTGGTTATTTTTCTAATAGGTCAGGAGTAGTAATTTATGTGGTGGTTATTTTTCTGATAGGTCTGGAGTCTAAGGTCTATGTCTGTCACTGGTAGCACAACGTTGGGATAAAGATAGTCTTAAAGTAGCTCGCGTTGCTTCAGACGTTACTTCTTTGTTGGACAGTTGTAGCGAAATCTGACCAGTAACTGAACAAATCTATGTTACAGAGGCGTGCATTCACCAATGTAAAATAATAATAAAAAAAGTAAAGTACCCCCGTCACGCCAAGTAGCGTATAGGGAATATGGTGTTAGTGACCATAATTTTTCAGACCTTTCGGCACATGATTTTTAGGGTAATGTGGTCGGTATTACGCCCGTGCCGCTTGACTTTCCCAGAAAAAAATCCGGTACCCATTTTAAGGCTGGGTAAACCCGAAGCCATCGGTTGGGATCGAACTCTACCTCTTGTCCTTTGTAGTCCAGTTCACTAACCACTGAACTATCGCGGCTCCAATGTAAAATAATAGCTTATTTAAATTAATTGAAAATAATTCTACTATATTCTTTTCATGGGATCAGTTTCATTGCAATAGTGGCATTCCCGTATCCGCCACAGCTCCCGTCCCAGCAATTCTCGAAGCATATGCAAACATATTGTTCCAGCAAGGCTTATCAAAATAAGCACTCTGATTGACTAGACCCTTTTTATGCTCTTAGGGGAAAAAATAAAAGTAAAGAGCCCCGTCACGACACGTGGCGAATATGTAATATGTTGTTAGTGACCATAATTTGTATAGACTTTTCGAACATTATTTTTGGGGTAATGTGGTCGATATTACGCCCGTGCTGCTTTACTTTCCAAGAAAAATCAGGTACCCATTTAAGGCTGGGTGAACCCAGGAGCCGTCGATCAGTATCGAACCCGACTTCATGCACTTGGTAGTCCAGTTCACTAACCACTGAGCTATTGCGGCTCCCTTTTTTTGCGCCCTTGCACTCATCAATTTCTAGAAATAAACATCATTGCTCCACTCAATCTCCTTCTCCTCTCTATAAAAATGAAGAACAACCTTGGCGTTACCCTCTTTGCTCAGAGTTAGTCCACACCTAGTACCAGAGAGTTGCCAGTAAGATTATCTGTAGTTTCCTTGTCGTGCATACCAGAATGTCCTGGACAGGACACCCGTGCTAACGCGATCACTTTAGAGTAGGAGTTGCATCCACTCCTGCCACGGAGACGTGATATTTTTAAAACGAAATCAATATTAATTTTTTAGGTATTTATTTTGATGTAACATTGCTGGAAAATAATTCATTTTCTTGTGACATTGCGATGTTCCATAAAGCACGGGATAGATTCTTGGTTTAGACTATCTATTGTATTGTGTTTGTCCTGTTGATGTTTCTTTATATTCCCGAACGCTGTACGTCGTATTTCTGTTCTTCTACCTATAGTTCTGTGGATCGTTGAATGCACCACTGATAGACTTAGTCAACCATCTCCTGGGGGTTGTTGGAGGCACCACTGATAGACTTAGTCAACCATATTCTGGGGGTTGTTGGAGGAACCACTGATAGACTTAGTCAACCATATTCTGGGGGTTGTTGGAGGAACCAATGATAGACTTAGTCAACCATCTCCTGGAGGTCATTGGAGGCACCACTGATATACTTAGTCAATCATCTCATGGAAATCATTGGAGGCACCACTGATAGACTTAGTCAACCATCTCCTCGGGGTCGTTAGGCACCACTGATAGACATAGTCAACCATCTCCATTTCTCTCTATCCTCATTCATTGTTTGGTACTCTGCAAAGTCAAGACCTGGTCATTCTTTGATGTATATTCCAGTCTCATTTTCTGAGTTCCGCTCCTTCTAGCTCCTGTTATGGTTCCCTGAAGAATGGAGCCAGTAGTGTGGTGTTCCCTCCTTGTAGAAAGGAGCCAGTAGTGAAGTGTTCTCTCCTTGGAAATGGATCCAGTAGTGTGGTGTTCTCTCCATGGAAATGGGGCCAGTAGTGGGGTGTTTTCTCCCTGGAAATGAAGCCAGTAGTGGGGTGTTCTCTCCCTGGAAATGAAGCCAGTAGTGGTTTGTTCTCTCCCTGGAAATGAAGCCAGTAGTGGGGTGTTCTGTCCTTGGAAATGGAGCCAGTAGTGGGGTGTTCTCTCCTTGGAAATGAAGCCAGTAGTGGGGTGTTCTCTCCCTGGAAATGAAGCCAGTAGTGGGGTGTTCTCTCCCTGGAAATGAAGCCAGTAGTGGGATGTTCCATCCTTTCAGAATGGAGGTATTGGTCAGGTGTTCCCTCCTTGCAGAATGGAGCCAGTAGTGAGATGTTCCCTCCTTGCAGAATGGAGCCAGTAGTGGGATGTTCCCTCCTTGCAGAATGGTCTTTGCTAGGCTAAACGTGCAAGACTAAACATGGAAATGACGAGATTTATTCAGAACAGCAATTGCTGCTTGTCAAAGCTGCTTACTCCTGCCTTATTCAAACTTTCTTGTCGAGAAACATAACGGATGCTCCAGAAATCTCGAAAGTGTTGTCAGCATTAGCAATCTACGTGTCGATGATGACATCGGTGGTTTCACAGGATCAGAACATGAATTAACAGAAGTGATAACACGAGGTGATAACACATCTGTTGTATATAACATGGAGGCCAATGATAAAAGAACAAACCGAACATACTCTGAGATTACTCGAAAACTTATCATAACTTGTTGGTCCACTTAGACGACCACTCCAGTGTAGCTGGTAATAATGTTGAGCTAGACTTCGGGCTGGGAGCCGCGATAGCTCAGTGGTTAGCGAACTGGACTACAAAGAACAAGAGGTAGGGTTCGATCCCAACCGACGGCTGCCGTTTCACCCAGCCTTTAATGGGTTCCGGATTTTTTTTTCTGGGAAATTAAAGCGGCACGGGCGTAATACCGACCACATTACCCCAAAAGTCATGTGCCGAAGGTCTGTAAAATTTATGGTCACTAACACCATATCCATATACGCCACTTGGCGTGACGGGGATACTGTACATTTTTTTAATAATATACAAAAGAAGTTTTGGATAATGGCCCTGAATTTAATTATTGTAATTCGGAATTGGGAGAAGATGGCCGAATTAATAATTCGTACTGCTCCAAACCAGTAGAAGGATGGCTCGAATCTCGATTAGGTCGAAAGTTTTTTCTACGCTAAGACCTCATGATGAGCGCTCAGGACGCGTGGTCTTTATTCTCCTGTCTTGTATGTCAAACCCCTCCCCCCCCCCCCAAACTCTGCGTCCCCCACCAGGCAGAACCCAGTAATTTGATAATGCCGTAAAGATAGTTTTTTTTTTAATTTCTAAATTTTTTTTTAGTTTGAATTATGATATGTCAAGTTTGAAGTATCCAATATTATCATGTTCACATTTCTGTACAATTTTTGTTCCTGCAAAAAATTAATTTGTTACATTTTATTTTAAATTCAAGAGAGAAAGTTTCGAAACATAAAAATACAGTTAATGTGCATATTACCAATATGTGAACATTATCAATTGGAATCGTCAAGATTGTTCATCTGAATTTGAAGATTTAAATGCGGAGATGGCATCAGCTGAACCGCTGAGGTTTACTTACCATACTGAGGTTTACTTATCACACTGAGGTTTACTTATCAGTCTGCATACGCTTCGAGAAATGCTGGGACGGGAGTTGGAGCAGATATGGGGATGCCCCAACTGCTGTGAAACTGATTCCATGAATAGAAAAGATTAACAGACTAAGATGCCGGTGTGGCGATGAAGTAATCGTGTGTTCCAACCTGATCCGTTTACCCAGCTAAAACTCACTGGGTTCGGGAAAGGCAATGACAGTGAGGAAGGACTCAGACCCCGTTACCTCCAAATACTGTGGTTTAGTCGTTCAGTATTTGATTCTATTACATCATATACTGTACATGGCTTTCTTTCCTTTTACATCAAATTAAGGAACAGAAATGTACCTGAGGTTATTAACTGAGCTCCTCCACTATATCTTCAAACAACCATTTGTTAAAACTCATATGCGTTTACTATTCCTCAACTATTACTTACTACATCCTTTGGATCAAATTAAATCAATATAAATATCAAATCAAACATTAACTATTTCTTTTTTTTAAAAAAAGATTTTTAAAAATATGTTTGTGTTGTAACGTGTTTGTGCACATATTGCTCATAAAATATTTCGCGTCTCGTTATATTACTTTTATGAGCATTCATAACACATAGACGTACAACAAGAGAAAATACAAATAAAACAACTCTATTTCTGATCTTTCTCTTTTCAGACTGCCAGGAAAACCACACTTCAAAATATGTGGTTAACAGCCCGAGACAGCGAAGGCTTCTCTTACTTTTATCGTTCTTTTTTATTTGTTGTGTTCTTTGGTGTGAAAGTTATCACCAGTTACAGAATAGTAGAGATACTGACTGCCAGCAAGGCGGTGAAGTTCATTGCAAGTATTTGTACAACCAATCACGCCATTAAATGGCGGAGAGAAAGCTAACGTGAATAGCTGTGTCTCTTCAGGTAAACTTGTCCATCGCGAGTCACGTTGGACAGGAAGGGCACCCACAGGGAAGAATTAAAGGGCAGCAAATTAAATATTCTTTCAAGTATAACAAAACGAGGAATGGGCACAATGTCGGGACAGATATACAAGATGGGACGAATTGCCCCGATAAATCTCATTGTTAGGAGGATGTCAATGTAGGTATCATGTTTCTTACTTTCCAGATTGTTCTCTTGCTGTTGCTCCATGTATTTAAAGACACCCATACTTTGATTGAATATTTTATGGAGTTTGTGGATCCGCTGGCATTGTGGATGTAGGTGGTGAATTTACATTAATTGAAGGTCACATGACATTGTGGATGTAGGTGGTGACTTTACTTAATTGAAGGTCACATGACATTGTGGATGTAGGGGGTGACTTTACTTAATTGAAGGTCACTTGGCATTGTGGAGATAGGGGGTGACTTTACTTAATTGAAGGTCACATGACATTGTGTATGTAGGGGGTGACTTTACTTAATTGAAGGTCACATGACATTGTGGATGTAGGGGGTGACTTTACTTAATTGAAGGTCACATGACATTGTGGATGTAGTGGGTGACTTTACTTAATTGAAGGTCACATGCAATTGTGGATGTAGGGGGTGACTTTACTTAATTGAAGGTCACATGACATTGTGGATGTAGTGGGTGACTTTACTTAATTGAAGGTCACATGACATTGTGGATGTAGGGGGTGACTTTACTTAATTGAAGGTCACCTGACATTGTGGATGTAGGGTGTGACTTTACATTAATTGAAGGTCACCTGACATTGTGTATGTAAAAAGGGGGGGGGGGGTGAGTTCACTTAATTGAAGGTCTGCTGAGATTGTGAATGTAGGAGGTGAGTTCACTTAACTGAAGGTCCACTGACATTGTGGTTGTAGAGGTTGAGTTTACTTATTTGAAGGAAACATTCAGTCTTCAAACCCTGATCTCAACATCAAGTAGTATGTAAACACTACATGATATGGCCCTCATTTGATAGGGGCATTACTGAATGAGGAGCACAACTTTGGTCAAATATTTATCCATGGACTTTATTGTCCGTTAAAATATTACAACTCAGTATTCTTTTCTTTAAATGTGGACAGGGTTTGCAAAAATAAAGTATCATCATCGTCTTCTTATTTCCTTCATCATTTGATTTTCAACGTCCAGACGATATGAAGTTTGAGGGCTTTGCGCCTCTGTTAGACTTTTCATGTTATGATTCCTAGTGTTTGTAATATTCTGTCAATCCATTTTTTTTTTTCCGTGGCCAAACCTTAAGATTGTGTTCTCTCAGCGTTCAATGAAAGTTTGTTACGTTGTATTTAGATCTTTCTGCCACATCGACTAGGCAAACTATCGTATCTGTTGTTTCTTTTTTTTTTCTTTTTTTATTCTATCTATCTATCTATCTATTGACCTTTCGAGCCGTAACCGGCCCATAGGGCGTAGACCAAGATACACCTTCTCCTATATGAATTTTTGTTCTAGCAGTTTTCTTTTAAAGATATTTTATCAAATCTCGCCATCTGTCTCTGTTCTGTGCAAGCAGTTCTATCTCATTGAGGGAGCCGATTCCTGCTGCTCTTGCCTCTCTCATCAATGTTCTTCTCAGTGTCTCCCTGGGTCTTCCTCTTTTTCTTTTACCTGTTGTTTCCCATATGAGGGCTTGCTTTGCTATTCGATTATTATCTCTTCTCATCACACGTCCAACGTATGACCATCGTCTTTTCTTTATTACTGAAGATATTAGTGGTTGATTGGCGATTTCTCTAATTTCCTCGTTTGTTTTGAATTCGTTCCATTCTATACCAAGTATTTTCCTTAGACATTTATTTTCGAATGCGTTCAACTTTGTTTCTATATCTCTTGTTGTTTTCCAGCTTTCACACGCATACGTAAGGGTTGATAGTACATTTGATTTGAATAGCCTAAGTTTTGTGTTTGTGCTAATGAGTTTTGATTTCCACAACTTTTCAAGGCTTCTGAAAGACATTGCTGCTTTAGCCAGTCTGATTCTAATTTCTTTGCTCGTATCCCCTTCTCGATCAATGTGACTTCCAAGATAGATGAAGTGATCGATCTCTTCTACTTTTATTCTATGGCGGGAATTATTTCGAACATTTTTCTGTTTTTCATTTCTGATCTTAGCTCTCAAACTGTTTCCTGCCATGCGTCTAATATATTTCATTGGAATGAAGATTGTGCTGTAGAGTGCATGCTGTATCTTAACAGTAGTGTTAACTACTTGTTGGACAGCCGTGCTAACATAAAATACTAAATAATCAAATTTCCCACTTTACAAGGACATCATCATCATTATCATCAAGAACTGTGCCTGCTGGCGTAGGTGATCATGTCTCTCCACAACTTTCGATCTTGACAGTTATTTATCATTTCTCATGTATACCTTCTGCCAAGCCGTTCTCTAAAGCTGTCTGGTATCATATCTCTTTGCGTCCCTCTAACTCTTCCTCCCTCAATCTTCCCCGTTGTCACAAAATATTCCAGCTGTTCCCTTCTCATTACAGGAACAAAAAATAATGATTATTTCTTCTTAATATTGGAAATTAACTCTCTTTTTGCTTTGGCCTCTTTCAGAACGTTTTCATTACTCTTCTTAGCTGTCCATGGTATTCTCAACATTCTTCTGTAAAACCACATTTCTACAGCCTCCAGTGATTTTCTTGTCTGTTGTCCTATTGTCCATGATTCACATCCATATATTAAGACTGGCTCTACATAACATTTAAAAACTATTTTTCTTGTTTCTTTTTTCAAAATGGATTGCACAATATCTTCCTCTTTTATTTTTGTATTTCTTGTGTGGAGGTAAAGCAGCTTTTACTTACAGGGACATAACTTTTTGAAATAACAAAATATTTCACACATTCCAACTTCTCATGCCTTCCGCTTAATGTATCGTCAAATACGCGTCATTAATTGTAATTGTCAGACTTGCAGGAACTGAACGGAAATATATAGTAAACAGATAATAGTCAAAGGAAGATGTCGCTATGTAAACGTGCCGAGTATTAATAATTAAACACTCTCTACTCCACATTCCATCGGAAATGAGAGAGGGAATATAGGAGCCACGCTTGATTATGTACTATGCTTGCACTTTTAACAAATATAATTCACATTTAATACATCGTTTCATATTAATCTCAAAGTACTATTATTAATCAATTGACCATGCTGTGCACGAGTGCATGTAGGTTTGTTATACCCTCGCCCCAAGCTCGCGTGACAGACTCTTGTTAGTAATGAGCTGTAAATCTTTATAACAGCTTCTGTGAGTGGCTTATCTCCCCTGTAGCAATTCCACAAGTTTAATGTCTTATTACAACAGACAGACATTTCCTCTGCTCTCGTCTGGAGAATGCAGACACAAATAGCGGGATAGCTTACATAATCAACAAAAAATAATAAATACTTGCGGGTGGATATGTAAGACTCACTAACAGAATGGTGTGATTTTTCAGGGAATAAAGGAGATATGTTTTGGCATTTTCTTCGTTTAGTTATTAATAGTTTTGTCCAATTTAGAGATGGAGACGGTCTTTTCAACCACAAATTTGCTGTCTTGTAGATGATGTTACATCACAACTGCCATTGAAACAAATATAGTGAACATAGCTTCTTATTTTTGTTTAACTTGTTCTTCTTCCTTTTCGATTTCTTCTACTTCTTCTTGTTCTTACTGTTCAACTTCTTGTACCTCCTCTTACTGTTCAACTTCTTGTACCTCCTCTTACTGTTCAACTTCTTGTACCTCCTCTCACTGTTAAACTTCTTGTACCTCCTCTTACTGTTCAACTTCTTGTACCTCCTCTCACTGTTAAACTTCTTGTACCTCCTCTTACTGTTCAACTTCTTGTACCTCCTTTAACTGTTCAACTTCTTGTACCTCCTCTTCATCTTCTTGTACCTCCTCTTCATCTTCTTGTACCTCCTCTTCATCTTCTTGTACCTCCTCTTCATCTTCTTGTACCTCCTCTTCATCTTCTTGTACCTCCTCTTACTGTTCAACTTCTTGTACCTCCTCTTCATCTTCTTGTACCTCCTCTTACTGTTCAACTTCTTGTACCTCCTCTTACTGTTCAACTTCTTGTACCTCCTCTTACTGTTCATCTTCTTATACCTCCGCTCAGTGTTAAACTTCTTGTACCTCCTCTTACTGTTCAACTTCTTGTACCTCATCTCACTGTTAAACTTCTTGTACCTCCTCTCACTGTTAAACTTCTTGTACCTCCTCTTACTGTTCAACTTCTTGTACCTCCTCTTCATCTTCTTGTACCTCCTCTTACTGTTCATCTTCGTATACCTCCTCTCAGTGTTAAACTTCTTGTACCTCCTCTTACTGTTCATCTTCGTATACCTCCTCTCAGTGTTAAACTTCTTGTACCTCCTCTTACTGTTCAACTTCTTGTACCTCCTCTTACTGTTCAACTTCTTGTACCTCCTCTTACTGTTCAACTTCTTGTACCTCCTCTTACTGTTCAACTTCTTGTACCTCCTCTTACTGTTCAACTTCTTGTACCTCCTCTTACTGTTCAACTTCTTGTACCTCCTCTTACTGTTCAACTTCTTGTACCTCCTCTTACTGTTCAACTTCTTGTACCTCCTCTTACTGTTCAACTTCTTGTGCCTCCTCTTACTGTTCAACTTCTTGTGACTATTCTTACTGTTCAACTTCTTGTGCCTCCTCTTACTGTTCAACTTCTTGTACCTCCTCTTACTGTTCAACTTCTTGTACCTCCTCTTACTGTTCAACTTCTTGTACCTCCGCTTCATCTTCTTGTACCTCCTCTTCATCTTCTTGTACCTCCTCTTCATCTTCTTGTACCTCCTCTTCATCTTCTTGTACCTCCTCTTCATCTTCTTGTACCTCCTCTTCATCTTCTTGTGCCTCCTCTTACTGTTCAACTTCTTGTACCTCCTCTTACTGTTCAACTTCTTGTACCTCCTCTTACTGTTCAACTTCTTGTACCTCCTCTTCATCTTCTTGTACCTCCTCTTCATCTTCTTGTACCTCCTCTTACTGTTCATTTTCTTGTACCACCTATTACTGTTCATCTTCTAGTACCACCTCTTCATCTTCTTGTACCTCCTCTTACTGTTCATCTTCTTGTACCTCCTCTTCATCTTCTTGTACCTCCTCTTACTGTTCAATTTCTTGTACCTCCTCTTACTGTTCAACTTCTTGTACCTCCTCTTACTGTTCAACTTCTTGTGCCTCCTCTTACTGTTCAACTTCTTGTACCTCCTCTTACTGTTCAACTTCTTGTACCTCCTCTTCATCTTCTTGTACCTCCTCTTCATCTTTTTGTACCTCCTCTTCATCTTCTTGTACCTCCTCTTACTGTTCAACTTCTTGTACTTCCTCTTCATCTTCTTGTACCTCCTCTTCATCTTCTTGTACCTCCTCTTCATCTTCTTGTACCTCCTCTTCATCTTCGTGTGCCTCCTCTTACTGTTCAACTTCTTGTACCTCCTCTTCATCATCTTGTACCTCCTCTTCATCTTCTTGTACCTCCTCTTCATTTTCGTGTACCTCCTCTTACTGTTCAACTTCTTGTACCTCCTCTTCATCTTATTGTACCTCCTCTTCATCTTCTTGTACCTCCTCTTCATCTTCTTGTACCTCCTCTTCATCTTCGTGTACCTCCTCTTACTGTTCAACTTCTTGTACCTCCTCTTCATCTTATTGTACCTCCTCTTCATCTTCTTGTACCTCCTCTTCATCTTCTTGTACCTCCTCTTCATTTTCGTGTACCTCCTCTTACTGTTCAACTTCTTGTACCTCCTCTTCATCTTATTGTACCTCCTCTTCATCTTCTTGTACCTCCTCTTCATCTTCTTGTACCTCCTCTTCATCTTCGTGTACCTCCTCTTACTGTTCAACTTCTTGTACCTCCTCTTCATCTTCTTGTACCTCCTCTTCATCTTCGTGTACCTCCTCTTACTGTTCAACTTCTTGTACCCCCTCTTCATCTTCTTGTACCTCCTCTTCATCTTCGTGTACCTCCTCTTACTGTTCAACTTCTTGTACCTCCTCTTCATCTTCTTGTACCTCCTCTTCATCTTTTTGTACCTCCTCTTCATCTTCTTGTACCTCCTCTTACTGTTCAACTTCTTGTACCTCCTCTTCATCTTCGTGTACCTCCTCTTACTGTTCATCTTCTTGTACCTCCTCTTCATCTTCTTGTACCTCCTCTTCATCTTCTTGTACCTCCTCTTACTGTTCAACTTCTTGTACCTCCTCTTCATCATCTTGTACCTCCTCTTCATCCTCTTGTACCTCCTCTTCATCTTCTTGTACCTCCTCTTCATCTTCGTGTACCTCCTCTTACTGTTCAACTTCTTGTACCTCCTCTTCATCTTATTGTACCTCCTCTTCATCTTCTTGTACCTCCTCTTCATCTTCTTGTACTTCCTCTTCATCTTCGTGTACCTCCTCTTACTGTTCATCCTCTTTCTCTTTTACTTTTTTTTCTTTTCATGTTTTGTTCTTCTTCTACTTGTTTTCTTTTTTTCACTCCTACATTTCTTTATCTTGTTCCTCTTCTACCTTCTCTTCTTTTTTCACTCCTACTCTTCTTTATCTATTTTTTTTTCAAGCCCACTAATGTTTTGTTTCCTTTTTTGTCACCTCTGTTCCCTTCAATGTACACTTTATCTTTATGATCTCAATCTCAAGATCTTATCCCCAAGTTTTGCTAGCTCATTTATGTCTTCTCTTTCCCTGCGGGTTCCAAATAAAAGCTTGTCTGGTAATGCTTGCAATATAATGACCATATGTTACCTGTATATTTCTTCCTGATTACTACTTTTGTTTGTCCAAGACATTCTAAGAGCTTCTCTCGGGCAAATAATATCAAATTATATCAGCCATGACTCTGTCTTTATTATTCCCCGTGTCAGATTTGTACAACAAATACAGAAATAATCTAGTTCTCTTGGGTCCTTACATTGCTTTTTTTCTTCGTTTTTTTTGTAGTTTTGGGTGGCTTCACATGCATACTTCATTTCTCCTATTTATTTACAGTTATTAGACACTTGTGGCCCTGTTAGAACACTATAGTGTTATCTCCGCCAACAGACAACACGCAAGTTAGCGACATTCAACAATGCTAATGTTGTATTTACATTTGTATACATGATACTCTCAGATAACTTAGACTGACACTCAATGTGATTCACACAAGTGTAATAGAAAGTAGACTCGAAAACAGCAATGACTAATTCACGAATTCTAAAGGACAAAAGGAAAAGTAAACAAACCCGAAATGCTAATGACAAATAACAACGTTGGATATTCAGTTGGCGGACTCATTGTCTACGTTTTTGGTTCAAATCCTTTGTTCAGAATTCAAGTCCACGGAATTTATTTCCACCCCTTTTCCCAGGCTCAGTTTATTTGTTTTTCCTATCTTAAAGATCAAGTACCTAGTCCTACCGCAGACGAACGATACAGAGGAAGCTAAATCACGCAAATGAAAACATGAGAGTTACTGAAACAAAAATGGGCAGGAATCATTCCCGTGTCCGGGCACACATTTCAAAAAAGCATTAAAACTAAAAATGTTTAATGCAATCATCGACCATCACATCCCTTATCAAATTTCTGAAGTCTGCTTGGGGAGGGGAGAGGAAGGTTTATAGAAACCGGGGAACATGTCCAGTGCAGTTGACGAGAGATTCAGAGAAGAATTATTTTATTTTAAAAATGTCTTGGGGAGGGGGAGAGGAAGGTTTATATAAACCGGGGAACATGTCCAGTGCAGTGAGAGATTCAGAGAAGAATTATTTTATTTTTAAAATGTCAATAAAGGAAGAAATACTGTCATGAAATGTGATGATAAGTCTTAAACCAACGATCAAAGATCCTACCTATTCGAAAGTCTTGAGATCATTAAAGATATTCCTTTAACATTTGTCTCGATATGATATATCCTGTCTCTAAAGTACTTTACACTTTGGTAGTTCTATTCGGACACCAAATTTATACAGAAGTTTGATTTCGATGAAATGCATTCACAATTTCAAGTGAGAAAACTGTGCTCAAGCCAGCAAAATAATTTCGGTACTTGAAATTTTAGAATAATTCCGGATTTAGAGAGTTTAAAATTATTCGGGATTGGATTTAGAGAGTTTTTAAAAATTAAAGATATAGAGAGTTAAAAATATTTCCGGAGTTACGGAACACGCTGATGCAACGGAGTTCATGCTCTATATTGGAATTGTAGTAACCATCGTCAGCTCGGGTAGCGGCCGGTGACATTGTTAGAGCACTCGCCAGCCCAGCTGGAGGCTTCGGAGACAAATGCCAGTTGAGACAATATTTTTTCCTGAACTAAATGACTTAGGGTTTGAGCAGCATCTATAAATAGATATTATCTGGGAAGGAAAGGGGCGAGAAAGGAAAGGGGCGAGCAAGGAAAGGAGCGAGGAAGGAAAGGAGCGAGAAAATAAAGGAGCGAGAAAATAAAGGAGCGAGGAAGGAAAGGAGCGAAGACGGAAAGGAGCGAAAAAGGAAAGGAGCGAGAAAGGGAAGAAGTGAGGAACGAAAAGAGCGAGAAAGGGAAGAAGTGAGGAAGAAAAGGAGCAAGGAAGGGAAGGAGTGAGGAGGGGAAGAGCGAGGAAGGAAAGGAGCGAAGAAGGAAAGGAACGAGGAAGGACACCATATTCCCTTTACGCCACTTGGTGTGACGGGGGTACTTTACTTTATATATATAAAATAACAAGTATAAGACAAGACAATAAAATAAGACAAGTGGAACATCACTAAAATAGGTAAATCAATTTAAATATCTGGCAAGAATGTTAGCTTCTGATGGTAGATGTACAGCATAGGTGAGATGCAGAATAGCTCAAGCAAAAGCAGCTTTCCAAAGCATGAGGAAGATATAGTTCAATCCATTTTTAACAAAAGAAACAAGAAAAGAGTTCATAAATGATATGTAGACTCAGTTTTAAAATAGGGATTTGAATCATGGACAATAGGACAACAGACAAGAAAATCACTGGAGGCTTTAGAAATATGGTTTTACAGAAGAATGTTGAGAATACTATAGACAGCTAAGAAGAGTAAAGAAAACTTTCTGAAAGAGGCCAAAGCAAAAAGAGAGCTAATTTCCAAATTTGGGAAGAAACAATCATCATTATTTGACCAAGAAATGAGAAGGGAACAGCTGGAATATTTTGTGACAACTGGAAAAGTTGAGGGACTAAGAGTTAGAGGGAAAGAAAGAGAAGGTCTGAAAGACAGCTTATGAGAATATCTTGGCAGAAGGTATACAACAAAAATTATAAATAACTGTCGAGATCGAAAGTTGTGTAGAGACAAAATCAAACTACGCCAGCAGGCATGGTACATGATGATGATGAAGGCATGTCCCCTTTGATAATCGTCTATCCATTGGTTCCTCTAACCATAAACAGCGCGCTATGTAAACCTACCCAATGTTCCCATTATTGATTTTTACAATCGATTTCTTAATGTTTGTAATACTTCCATCTTTTCCTCTTTCCATCTAATAAAAGTCGTGTTTCATCAACAGTCCAATCAGTCTTCTTTATCCCCAGTGGCACTGGAGATTTTCAATGTTGTCTGCCTTGATCCATTCCTTTAAGCTCCCTCCGCCCCCATGTGTACCTGATATCCTTCATTGTTATATTAGACTGTTTTCCTATAAGACTCTATTGGTTTCATTCTTGATATCTTGTCATCTAGTATTAATCAAGAACTGGTCTCGATATGAAAACAACTGTTTGGGGACAATTCCGAACATTAGATGGTATGTTTAGATCACAAATTCCCCCTCTCGCCCCTCAGGGGGACTGGTTGGTCTCGAGGCAAGACGCCGGGCTCGAGACAGAGAGGTTGTGGGTTCAAATCCCGTTTACATCAGTTGGGATTTTTATTTATGATTTCTCTCTGCGGCAACCACCCCTGGTCTCAGCAGCGAGGCCCGGCTTGAAATGTCAATTGCTCATCGACGGAAAAAAATATGAGTACGTCCGAAGTCGGAGCTATCTGCCTATGCGGCGAGGGATCGATGTGCACATGGCTGCCAGGAAAAAAAGGATTAACACGCAAAATTCAGTTCCTAATCTCTAGGGACTTCGTCAGAGGTCAAAGTTGGCGAACGAAAAAAAAAAGATCACAAATGAAGACATCTGAGAAAGACCGAATAGGTAAAAGTACGAGACTTGAACCGGCGTCCTAGCACGCGAGCTTTCACACCTTTGTGCACGACCGCCTATCCAGAAGTGTTGGAAGATTTATGTCTACTCGAGTAGCAGATTATGAATAGGAAATAGAGATGGATGGGACACACATGAAGAAAGTTTGATGTCAATATAACAAGACAAGCATTGTCATAGAACTCACAGGGAAGGAGAAAGAAAGAAAGCCCAAAATACATGGAGCTGAAAAGTCACGAAAACCCTCAAGAATATTGGCCAAGACTTAGAAAAGTAAACATGTCCAAGAGTAGGGATGGTTGGTGAGACATGTCCGTGGATTATTCTCATGTAAGAGGTTTAAGTGACTTTGATTTATCGATTAACATATTACATTAAGTACCTAGTTCACAAAATGCGTACAACTTTCACCAACTGAGTATTCATCCTTCGTGTGATACGTCATATCTCATATCTCATATCTCATATCTCATATCTCATATCTCAACAAAAAGCACTACGCATTTCTGACTCTACTGTTCTTCTCCTGGTAATCCTTGAAAAGTCTCTTACGCTCTTCCGTCTTCCTCGTCTGAGGTTAATTTGCTAACAAACTCTGATGACTGTTTCTGGAAATTTTTACGAGTTTAATCTCTTCAATATTTGGGGCTATTATCTCTGTAGGAAATGTATCTAGTGCTGCACACACTGAGTTCATCTATTAAACTATCGTAGCATTATATCTACCACTTATCTAGTATCGTGTACATGTAATTTTGTGCCGAAATATACGAGTCATCACAATTGGCGAAGAGATATTATATATTTTATCTAAATAACACCTTTCAGGTGGAGTTTTCTAAAAATATATATTTTTTTTCCAGACACAACCAATCGATGTTTCCATGCTCTGTGTCGGTCGAGTCGTCAGCCGGAAGTGCTCAATGGAGTAAAACAATGAAACTAGGCTCTGTATGTGCAAGAAAATAATGAAATTCGATGCGCATATCATATGTCTAATATAACACACTAAAGTAATATAGCACACTAAAGTAATATAGCACACTAAAGTAATATAGCCCACCGAAGTAAATATCGTGGGGAATATGTTGTTTGTGAACATGTTTTTTTTTTCTATGACGACTGATGATTGTTGTGTGACATCGTCGGTATCATGCCAAGCGGCCTTTCTTCTTCTACCTTTCAGCTCCCTGTGGAGCATAGGTCTTCAAAAAGCACTTTCCAAACCGTTATGTTTCTTGCCATTCTTTTCAGATCGTTCCATGTCTTCCCCATCATGTTCGTATCTGCCTCCATCTGTCTTCTCCAAGATTAATTTGGTCTGCGGGTCAAGGCAAAGAGATGCACACAAAAAAAGCGTAAAATTGAGAACTGCGGTAAATCTAAATGTGAATGTAAAGTGACAAAAATGGTGTGGTTAAAGCTTCACGTAATTGATAGAAGACACACATTTGAACGACGTTTCGGCGCAACAGCCCTTCAGCAGGAACAAGCAAACTACACACACACAAATATAAAAGTAAATAAAATAAATCTTACATAGCTAACTAATATAGGACTCACCCTTTTAAGTTAGCTATGTAGGATTTATTTTATTTACTTACATATTTGTGTATGTGTTGTTTGTTTGTTCCTACTGAAGACCTAATGCGCCGAAACGTCGTTCAAATTTGTGTCGTCTATCAATTATATAAATATTTAACCATATTTTGGTCTTCCTCTTTGTCTGTTTTCTTGGGGATTCCAAAAAAGGATCTGTTGTGTAATACACTCATTTGGCTTCCACAGCGTGTGTGTCCTATCCAGGACCATCGCTTGTCCATGTTTGTGAAGTATTTTTGGGTATATTTTGTTACATTACATGATAGCCAGTCCCATGCCCAACTCTCAGTCTTTACTTCCCAAACAAATCTCGGGCACCCATTTTTAGAAGCTGAGTGAAACTCCCAGTTTTGTAGGACCGAAAATAAACGTCACTACTGGGAATTACACCCAGACCCTTCTGACCAAGCCACGAGCTCACAAATCACTCAGCCACTGTGTCTTCGTATGTCTAATACACATGTGAGTTAATTTAGCGTCATCAACCTGCATTAGTCGATGATACCGTTCCTAAAGAGAGGTAATACAAAACATAAATATGTGAATTATGTTTGCATTAAAGAGATAAAAGTGAAGTCTTTAACATCGTGCACAAGTGATAACATCTATACGAGAGAGACTGATGGTTGTACATAACGTTGTGCACAAGTGATAACATCTGTACGAGAGAGATGGATGGTTGTACATAAGGTTGTGCACAAGTGATAACATCTATACGAGAGAGATGGATGGTTGTACATAAGGTTGTGCACAAGTGATAACATCTATACGAGAGAGATGGATGGTTGTACATAATTCACTTACCAAAACTGCAGAAATAGAAGTCAATGAAGCACCGTTAAAACATGTCTGCATCTATTGATATGCTTATTTAGAATCTAAATTAATCATTAACGGTTGTACATCACGGAAATATAAAATAAAATAGGCAGCCACAAGGTTATATATATATAAGTGTACAATAATTGCAAATTGTAAATCTGTTTGTTAAAGATAAAGTGTAAATTTATTACGTTAGACACGAAGTCGGAATAAATTAATCAGTCTATGAAGGTATGTTTCTAGTTGTGACAAGCCCAGGAAACAAGTGTCATTTGTGTCTTACAGTTCTTTTATCTTTTCTCGACTTCTCATTTGTCAATAAGCGTCGAGGTGAGGTATATTTTACAGTCTCAGCTCTTCTGTTGGCCTCTGCTGCTGTTGTGTTTCCTAGTGCCTCTAGTAGTATCTCAATTCATCTTTCTCGTGGTCAGCCCTTGGGACTGGCGTTCTCGTAACGTTTATTAAAGGATCTATGTTCTGTTTTGATGTTTCTGTTTTATCAAGTAACAAACTGTGTATGTAGTAAAGTAAAGAAAGCATACCCGTCACGCCAAGTGGCGTATAGGGAATATGGTGTTAGTGACCGTCAATTTTACAGACCTTCTGCACATGATTTTTGTGTAACTTTTGTGGTCGGTATTACGCCCGTGCCGCTTTACTTTCCTGAAAAAATCCGGTACCCATTAAAGGCTGGGTGAAATGGAAGCCGTCGGTTGGGATCGAACCCTACCTCCTGTCCTTTGTAGTCCAGTTCACTAACCACTGAGCTATCGCGGCTCAAAACTGTGTATGTGTTATTTCTTTATGTTTTCCATGACGAGAATTATTTCTAGCTTTTCTTTCAGTTCTTCATTTCTGATCTTATCTACCAGGCTATTTCTTGTCCTACGTCCAACACATTTCATTTCTGATCTTATCTACCAGGCTATTTCTTGTCTTGCGTCCAACACATTTCATTTCTGATCTTATCTACCAGGCTATTTCTTGTCTTGCGTCCAACACATTTCATTTCTGTAATGTTTTTTCTTTATTCTAGAAACTAGCATCCAGCTCTGACATTAGTGGTACAACGTTGAGATCAAGATTGTGTTGTAGAGTGTCAGTTTTGCCTCTGGTGATATTTCCTTGTTGGAGAAAAGTGGGGATAGTTGTCTGTTGATTTGACAAGCTTTGTTGCATCTTGAGTCTATCGCTGCAACTTGTAAATTGTCGCTTGTCACTAGAGTTTTTAGTTTTTTTAAAAATACTTCTACTTGTTTTAATTGTCTGCCATCGTTATGTTGATGTCTGTTTTTCTTTTGCAAATGTCCATGACTTCTTTTTCCATGTTAGTTCCTGATCGTCTATATATTAGTAGCTCGTTAAATTCCCGTCTCCGATTGGTTGGTTAATTTACATAATCTATACAATGTATGTCATGAACAATAATACACACACCTGTCTTACTCCTGTTCTGACTTCGGTGTGATCTGTGTACACTGATGCTGTTCTGACTTCGATGTGATCTGTGTACACTGATGCTGTTCTGACTTCGATGTGATCTGTGTACACTGATGCTGTTCTGACTTCGATGTGATCTGTGTACACTGATGTCGTCTGTGATATTAGGAATAGTTCTGTTGTCGGTTCCACTTTTCTTGTTCTGTTTTCTTGTTGGTATAAAATTTATCTGGCTTGTACATGTTGTGTCATTCCACTTGGCCCAGGTGTATAACAGCGACTCTCTACGTTTAAAGAATGTGCTGGCAATGAACAAATAATTTTGGTTACCCAATTCTAAGAGTCCTCTTTCATTTTCATTTCTTTCAGATGTCTTATCGATAAAGGGACGCATGCTATCTCTATTCTCGTTGTTACGTTTCCATAGCATATCTTTAAAGTCTGTCATCACTTGCATCAGTCACTTATCAGTCTTGTTGACAATTCCAATTTGTGTCCCTCTATAATAATATTCATTTATTATGTATTATTTGTCTCCGGTCTAAACCACTGGAAACTACTATTCGTGCTGTTTCGTCCTAAATGTTTGTCTGCAACGCAAGTATTCAGCCCTACCCTATCCGGGAGATACTTGTCTTAAAAAAAAAAAGTAAAGTACCCCCCGTCACGCCAAGTGGCGTATAGGGAAATATGGTGTTAGTGACCCTATATTTTACAGACCTTCAGCACATGGTTTTTGGGGTTTGTATGTGAGTTCTTTGTTTCGGTCGTCTTCTAGTAGCCTGGTTGTGATTATTCTTTCCAGGTAGTATTTTATTTCTAGAATATTCTTTGTATCTTCATGATCAATGATAAAGCCCACTTCGTGTTTTCTTCTATCTTTGTTATCCACTAATCAGAATAGTATCGTGTAGTTCATATGTGTGTGTGCTTCACTCATTGTTCTTTCACTCCGGTGTTAGCTAATCCTAGTATTTTAATTTTTCTGTTGGTCATTTATTTAATAAGTTCTAATTCTTTGTTCTATATTCAATGTATGGTGATGGTGTATAATTTATGTACTTAGATATTGATATACATACATCACGTAATTCCTATTTACCAATAAATGATTTTAATAATCTTCAAAGCAAACTTAGAAATTGAGTTTGAACACCGAGAGAACAGGCAGGTCAATGAGATGACGTATATGGTAACAGTGAGGGAAGTTGCCACTCAGAGAGCATTAGTCCCTTACTGGAACCTACAGCTGGGTCTATAGAGCTAGACCATAAATGTCATATGTCCAGTGCAGTCACCACGAGGTGTTTGAATCAAATGTTTGTATTTCTCTCTGCAATGATTATGATTACAATAAGAGCACATTGTCCGTACGGTATTAGAGACCATCTATAGGGGGTGTTAGAGAACACCTATAGGGGGTGTTAGAGAACATCTATAGGGGGGTGTTAGAGACCATCATTAGGGGGTGTTAGAGATCATCTATAGGGGTGTTAGAGAACATCTATAGGGGTGTTTTAGAGAACATCTATAGGGGGTGTTAGAGAACATCTATAGGGGGTATTAGAGACCATCTATAGGGGGTGTTAGAGAACATCTATAGGGGGTGTTAGAGAACATCTATAGGGGGGTGTTAGAGACCATCATTAGGGGGTGTTAGAGATCATCTATAGGGGGTGTTAGAGAACATCTATAGGGGGTGTTAGAGAACATCTATAGGGGGTGTTAGAGAACATCTATAGGGGGTATTAGAGACCATCTATAGGGGGTGTTAGAGAACATCTATAGGGGGTGTTAGAGAGCATCTATAGGGGGTGTTAGAGACCATCTATAGGGGGTGTTAGAGAACATCTATAGGGGGTGTTAGAGATCATCTATAGGGGGTGTTAGAGAACATCTATAGGGGGTGTTAGAGAGCATCTATAGGGGGTGTTAGAGACCATCTATAGGGGGTGTTAGAGATCATCTATAGGGGGTGTTAGAGAACATCTATAGGGGGTGTTAGAGACATCTATAGGGGGTGTTAGAGACCATCTATAGGGGTCACATCTATAGGGGGTGTTAGAGAGCATCTATAGGGGGTGTTAGAGAACATCTATAGGGGGTGTTAGAGACCATCTATAGGGTGTGTTAGAGACCATCTATAGGGGGTCACATCTATAGGGGGTGTTAGAGAGCATCTATAGGGGGTGTTAGAGAACATCTATAGGGGGTGTTAGAGACCATCTATAGGGGGTGTTAGAGAACATCAATAGGCGGTGTTAAAGAACATCTATAGGGGGTGTTAGAGAACATCTATAGGGGGTGTTAGAGAACATCTATAGGGGGTGTTAGAGAACATCTATAGGGGGTGTTAGAGGGCATCTATAGGGGGTGTTAGAGAAGATCTATATGGGGTGTTAGAGAACATCTATAGGGGGTGTTAGAGATCATCTATAGGGCGTGTTAGAGAACATCTATAGGGGGGTTAGAGAACATCTATAGGGGGTGTTAGAGAAGATCTATATGGGTGTTAGAGACATCTATAGGGGGTGTTAGAGAACATCTATAGGGGGTGTTAGAGATCATCTATAGGGGGTGTTAGAGAACATCTATAGGGGTGTTAGAGAGCATCTATAGGGGGTGTTAGAGACCATCTATAGGGGGTGTTAGAGAACATCTATAGGGGGTGTTAGAGAGCATCTATAGGGGTGTTAGAGAACATCTATAGGGGGTGTTAGAGAGCATCTATAGGGGGTGTTAGAGACCATCTATAGGGGGTCACATCTATAGGGGTGTTAGAGAGCATCTATAGGGGTGTTAGAGAACATCTATAGGGGGTGTTAGAGACCATCTATAGGGGGTGTTAGAGAACATCTATAGGCGGTGTTAAAGAACATCTATAGGGGGTGTTAGAGAACATCTATAGGGGGTGTTAGAGAACATCTATAGGGGGTGTTAGAGAACATCTATAGGGGGTGTTAGAGGGCATCTATAGGGGGTGTTAGAGAAGATCTATATGGGGTGTTAGAGAACATCTATAGGGGGTGTTAGAGATCATCTATAGGGGGTGTTAGAGAACATCTATAGGGGGGGGGTTAGAGAACATCTATAGGGGGTGTTAGAGAAGATCTATATGGGGTGTTAGAGAACATCTATAGGGTGTGTTAGAGAACATCTATAGGGGGTGTTAGAGACCATCAATAGGCGGTGTTAAAGAACATCTATAGGGGTGTTAGAGAACATCTATAGGGGGTGTTAGAGAACATCTATAGGGGGTGTTAGAGAACATCTATAGGGGGTGTTAGAGGGCATCTATAGGGGGTGTTAGAGAAGATCTATATGGGGTGTTAGAGAACATCTATAGGGGGTGTTAGAGATCATCTATAGGGGTGTTAGAGAACATCTATAGGGGGGTTAGAGAACATCTATAGGGGGTGTTAGAGAAGATCTATATGGGGTGTTAGAGACCATCTATAAGGGGTGTTAGAGAACATCTATAGGGGGTGTTAGAGATCATCTATAGGGGGTGTTAGAGAACATCTATAGGGGGTGTTAGAGAGCATCTATAGGGGGTGTTAGAGACCATCTATAGGGGTGTTAGAGAACATCTATAGGGGGTGTTAGAGAGCATCTATAGGGGGTGTTAGAGAACATCTATAGGGGGTGTTAGAGAGCATCTATAGGGGGTGTTAGAGACCATCTATAGGGGGTCACATCTATAGGGGGTGTTAGAGAGCATCTATAGGGGGTGTTAGAGAACATCTATAGGGGGTGTTAGAGACCATCTATAGGGGTGTTAGAGAACATCTATAGGCGGTGTTAAAGAACATCTATAGGGGGTGTTAGAGAACATCTATAGGGGGTGTTAGAGAACATCTATAGGGGGTGTTAGAGAACATCTATAGGGGGTGTTAGAGGGCATCTATAGGGGGTGTTAGAGAAGATCTATATGGGGTGTTAGAGAACATCTATAGGGGGTGTTAGAGATCATCTATAGGGGGTGTTAGAGAACATCTATAGGGGGGGGGGTTAGAGAACATCTATAGGGGGTGTTAGAGAAGATCTATATGGGGTGTTAGAGAACATCTATAGGGTGTGTTAGAGAACATCTATAGGGGGTGTTAGAGACCATCTATAGGGGGTGTTAGAGAACATCTATAGGGGATGCTAGAAAGCATCTATAGGGGGTGTTAGAGACTATCTATAGGGGGTGTTAGAGACCATCTATAGGGGTGTTTAGAGACTATCTATAGGGTGTGCTAGAAAGCGTCTATAGGGGTGTTAGAGACTATTTATAGGGGTGTTAGAGAACATCTATAGGGGGTGTTAGAGAGCATCTACAGGGGGTGTTAGAGGGCATCTATAATCGGTGTTAGAGAACATCTATAATCGGTGTTAGAGAACATTTATAGTCGGTGTTAGAGAGCATTTGTAGTCGGTGTTAGAGAACATCTATAGTCGGTGTTAGAGAACATCTATAGTCTGTGTTAGAGAACATCTATAGTCTGTGTCAAGACCCTTTATTGTCGGTGTTAAATACCATTTATAGTCGGTGTTAGAGAACATCTATAGTCGGTGTTAGAGAACATCTATAGTCTGTTAGAGAACATCTATAGTCGGTGTTAGAGAACATCTATAGTCTGTGTTAGAGAGACCAGATATAGTCGGTGTTAGAGACCAGATATAGTCGGTGCTAGAGACCATATATAGTCGGTGCTAGAGACCAGATATAATCGGTGTTAGAGACCAGATAAAGTCGGTGTTAGAGACCAGATAAAGTCGGTGTTAGAGACCAGATAAAGTCGGTGTTAGAGTCTAGATATAGTCGGTGTTTTGCGGATACAATTGTAATGTTTAACTGCGCGACGAATTGCGCGATAATGTGAATTGAAAAGAAATAGGTATTCAAAGGTGATTTGCAGCAGTACACCTGACAGCCGTGGTTAGTTCGCTGGTTTCTTAAGGAACAGGGTTCACCCAGGTACGAATGAGTACTGTAGTTTTCTGGGAAAGCATTGCAAGTCGAGCAGCAAATACCATCATGCAAAGTAAAAATTGTAAAATAATAGACAGAGATAAACGCAGAGAAGAAATTGACAAGATAACATTAAAGAATGTACAGGCTCGACTATACAAAGTCGCAGAGAATGACTGAAGATAGAGAAAGATGGAGAAGGTTGACGAGTTCTCTCAGTGGTGCTCCAGCGACACCCGGTGGTATGGATGATGAAGAAGAGGAAAGCAGGCTGTCGTGATAGCGGTCACATGATTTATAATATATGTCGAGGTTTTTTTTTTTTTGTTAAAAAATTTGCCCTAACACCATACTCCACATGTGCCTTAAGACGAGGAACGAATAGTTTATGTTTTACAGTAAATAAGAGAAACTCAAGAGAAACTCTTATTTACTCTCTCTCTCTCTCTCTCTCTGGGAGATGTAAACGCCATTTTCAAAGATAAGGTGACAACCATGGATGATTTTCTGACATGGAGTGCCAGGTCTCGACAAGAAGTACAGGGCGACTGAAAAAAAAATAGATTGTAACAACTTCACAAGGGCATGTTATTGATATAGAATAAGGTGACGTACTACAGGGCAGAAAAACTGTCGAAGTCTCATTTATTATTGTGAGTCTTCTGATTTTGGTGCACAAGCTTGAATATATCTAGCTATACCGCAGATTAGCTCAGTGGTTAGTGAACTAGGCAACAAAGTACAAGAGGTAGGGTTCGATCCCACCCGACGGATACCGGTTCACCCAGCCTTTAATGGGTACCGGATTTTTTTCTGGGAAAGTCAAGCGGCACGGGCGTAATACCGACCACATTACCACAAAAAATCATGTGCAGAAGGTCTGTAAAATGTATGGTCACTAACACCATATTCCCTATACGCCACTTGGCGTGACAAGGGTACTTTATTATTTTTTTTTTTAAATAGCTGCACATTGAGAACGGATGAAGAGGATGTTGTTTTATGTAATGGAGCTGTACCGCCGTGGCAGGAGGTTGACAGTAAGTAACCATTAGATGACACTTTTAAATAAATATATTTCCTTTCCAATGAGGTATAGTACATTTCTGTTTTATAATTAACAGCGGAAACATCAAACTGTACAGTTGTAAAGATGATTCTTTCAAGGACTGGATAGTTCTGGTTGTACGACGCTGAGATCTGGACAGGAAGGATTCGGGTTCAAAACCCATCGCACGCGATGGTCATTTTTTCAAAAACAGGAAAAATTAATCCGGTTTTTTCCTCGACGTTATCGTCCCCTGATCTCTTGTGTAATGAGATCACGACAACAAACAGGTGTTCTCGTGTGCACTTGCGCACGTTAAACAACCCTTGGCAGGTAACATCCAAAAGAGTAGTCCATAAAATTGGCTGCTGCGAGGGCAAAAGTATCATCAAAAACCTGCCCACACAGTGGCCGTGTTGCGGAGTTCGTGACGTGGGTCAAAGTTTTCTCGATAATCTCTAGGGATTCAACTGAGCACCCATGGCTTTACCCGGTGTACAGGTGTACAGCAATAATGATCCCAATAACAACACATTTATTTTTGAATTAAACTCAAAATGTTCTGTTACTAGTCTTGCAACACAAAAATATCACCGATATCTTGAATGAAATTAAATGAATATATGACGACGAATTGCAATACAGACAAGTGGAACAATACTAAAGCAGCTAAACGGATTTAAATATCTGGGAACAAGGTTAATATCAAATGGCTCAGGCAAAAGCAGTTTTTTAAAAAAATGAGGAATATACAGTGCAATCCATTTTTGACATTAGAAATAAGAAAAAGATTTCTTTAGAGCCAGTCTTAACATATGGATGTGAATCATAGACAATAGGTCAACAGACAAGAAAAGCACAGGAGACTGTAGAAATGTGTTTTTACAGAAGAATGTTGAGAGTACAATGGACAGCTAAGAAGAGTAATAAAAACGTTCTGAAAGAGGCCAAAGTAAGAAGAAAGCTAATTTCCAATATTAGGGAGAAACAATCATCATTTTTTTGGGCATGTAATGAATGAGAAGAGAACAACTGGAATATATTGTAACAACTAGAAAAAATTGAGGGACGAAGAGATATAGGGAAGCAAACAGAAAAAAATAGCAGACTGTTTAAGAGAATGGCTTGGCAGAAGGTCAATAATAGAATTGATAAATAGATGTCGAGATCGAAAGTTGTGGAGAGACCTTATCACCTACGCCAGTAGGTACGGTACGCCTTCTCCTTCTACCTTTCAGCTTGCCTGTGGAGCATAGGTCTTCAACAAACACTTTCCAAGCCGTTCTGTTTTTTGCCATTCTTAAAAGATCGTTCCATGTTTTCCCCACCATCTTCATCTCTGCTTCTATCTGTCTTCTCCAAGAATTCCTTGGTCTTCCTCTTTATCTTTATCCCTGGATATTCCAAAAGAGGCCTGTTGCGTGTTACTCTCGGTTGACTTCCGCAGCGTGTGTCCTATCCAGCGCCATCGTCTTCGTTGTATCTCTTTATCCACTGGTATTCGACTGGTACATTTCCATATTCTATGTTAGTGATTTTGTCCTGCCATTTTCATCCTTTTATTCTGCGTAAGCATCCGTTAATTAAAGTCTGTATCTTCATGATTATCATTTTAGTTATTCTCCATGTTTCACAGCCATATAGTAAGATTGACTTAACATTGGAGTTGACATTGGAGTTAAACATTTTTGTGTGTATTTAACCTAATTTCTGTGGACTTCCATATGTTTCCCAGAGCAACAAATGCACCTCTTACTTTTGATATCCTTATTTTCGCATTATTTTCTGTTCCTCACTCTTTCTCTATATTACCACCCACATGTATATGTAAGATTGTACGTCTAGTGGAGGTATTTCTCCTATTGTTATTTTGTTTATTGCCAACTGCAGTAATTCTCATAATTTTGATCTTATCTCTATTTGTTTTTAGTCCCATCTGTTGTGATCTCTCATCAAGTATGCTCATTTTATCCTGCATCTGATGATGGTTGTGGGATAGGAAAGCTATATCTTCAGTAAGATCTAAATCATTAAGTTGCTTATTCAGTGACCACTGGATTCTCTTTCTGTTGTTTTGAGTTATTTTCATAATCTAATCTATGGCCAGTAGACAGAAAAATGGAGATAGAAGGTATCCCGGCGGTACTCCTGTTCCTATTTTAAATGCTTACGTAAGCTGCCCTTCAGGCACCACACTACATTTCATCATCCCTTCATACATTGTTCTTATCAGTTTAATCAACTTTGAGGGGATTTCGTAATGACTCAGCAACTTCCAAAGCATTCCTCTGTTTGAACTATCAAATGCCTATTTTATGATGTAATGTTGTACCTTAATGTTTTATCAACCGATGAAATATAACTTTTATGATGTAATGTTGCATTCTAATGCTGTATCAACGCCTGTATTTTCATTATTGTCGCCCCTATGGCCACTTTCACTACATCCCGACGTAACTTGCTGCCCATCCATATAGGGTTACAGAACACGCTGGAAGAGTTGCAAAACCAGCCAATGAAACAGCATTAGATGGAGGAACGAAGGAAGCTACAGCAGCAGCCATAACAGATCAACATCACGTCATGAATTAATACAAACAATAAATTTGACAAGCACAAATACAGATCAGAAATAGCGTAGATACATGATCGTTTACTCCAGCCCACACGACTACGATAATTACCGTATAGATTACGTGTTTAGAAGCATGACAGAATAAATAAGAATATTTATCTAGAATCAAAGAACAGAAACTCTAAAAAAAAAACATTTAAAACTCTTGAAATAGCCACAGTTGTCTGCCCATGAAAAGCTTATCAATCCATCAATGGACTACAGCAAATTACACTAGTTTACACAGGAGGCAGTTTACTGAAACATTACATTCCCATCAGCATTACTCTATAAGTGCTGGACAAATTTTGCAACAGGACAACTCATCTGTCAGTACCGGCTCGTTTTCTAGAAATCTCCACTCAAAGTTCTATTTTACCGACAGACATTTCAGACAGTTGTGATTGGTCATAAATGCTTGAGTTTCAAAGGAAGTAGGAAATGTTGAAACATAGCTACTGGCTAGAGTAGACAAGGAAGTAAGTTTGTGCGAGAGAGTATAGGCATCGTCATTGTGTGCCATGTAGACTAAGGATTCGAGTTTTTGTTTCATTTCGTTATTGATTTTTTCTTTCTTTCTTTCTTTTCTTTCGTTCTTTCTTTCTCCCATCCTATACATGTGCCGTGTAACATCATAGACAGGTGTAACATGTAATTTTCTGGCCTTCACTAGTTCTGTAGCTAGAGTTGTTGTTTTAGCAAACTGACTTCAGGTCTCTTTAATTCCACCTCCTGAAGGAGAGGTAGCCATAGAAAGAGATGGGAAGATAACATCAAAGAATGGACAGGCCTTGACTTTGCAGAGTCCCAGAGAATGACTGAAGATAGTGAGAAATGGAGAAGGATGACGTAATGTACCAGTGGGGCCACAACGAACTCATGGGTTATGCGAAAAGAAAGAGAAGAGGGAAAAAAGAAAGAAGAATTTGCCCACGTTGAATATCTGTAACGAGGGGAATATATTAGCAGACGGCAAGATTCTCAATCAAGTATGAGAGTACAGGTTTCTATTTATTTTTCTGCTGTTGTTGTTCCAGATAATCTTTCTTGTCTCCTCCCTTCCCTTTCTATCTTTCATCTTCTCCACTTCGTTCTTTTTCTTCACCCCCTCCCCCTTCTAATTTTTCTTCCTATATTCTCTATCCTCTCCCTCGTCTAATGTCTTTTTCTTCTCCCTATCTAATTCAATTTTTGCAACTCTAACTAATTCCTATTCTATTCTTCATCTAAATCTCTTTTTTCAGATTCACCTAATCATCTTTCTTCTCCTCCATCTAATCTTCTTTCTTCTCCTCCATCTAATCTTCTTTCTTCTCCTCCATCTAATACTGCTTCTTCTCCTCCATCTAATCTTCTTTCTTCTCCTCCATCTAATCTTCTTTCTTCTCCTCCATCTAATCTTCTTTCTTCTCCTCCATCTAATACTGCTTCTTCTCCTTCATCTAATCTTCTTTCTTCTCCTCCATCTAATATTGCTTCTTCTCCTCCATCTAATACTGCTTCTTCTCCTCCATCTAAATTTCTTTCTTCTCCTCCATCTAATACTGCTTCTTCTCCTGCATCTAATCTACTTTCTTCCCCTCCATCTAATACTGCTTCTTCTCCTCCATCTAATCTTCTTTCTTCCCCTCCATCTAATACTGCTTCTTCTCCTCCATCTAATCTTCTTTCTTCTCCTCCATCTAATACTGTTTCTTCTCCTCCATCTAATGTTCTTTCTCTCCTCCATCTAATACTCCTTCTTCTCCTCCATCTAATCTTCTTTCTTCTCCTCCATCTAATACTGTTATTTCTCCTCCATCTAATCATTTTCTTCTCCTCCATCTAATCTTGTTTCTTCTCCTCCATCTATACTGCTTCTTCTCGTCCATCTAATACTGCTTCTTCTCCTCCATCTAATCTTCTTTCTTCTCCTCCATCTAATACTGTTTATTTCTCCTCCATCTAATCATTTTCTTCTCCTCCATCAATCTTGTTTCTTCTCCTCCATCTAATCTTCTTTCTTCTCCTCCATCTAATCTTGTTTCTTCTACTCCATCTAATACGTTTTCTTCTTCTACATCTAATCTTATTCCTTCTCCTCCATCTAATCCTGTTTCTTCTCCTCCATCCAACTTTACTGATTCCTATTCCTCTGCATCTTCTTTTAAACCTTGACAAAAGACAAGCACTGGCCCCCACTCAATGTAGAGTTTTGTGAAGCAACAGCAAAATATCACCACACGGTAAAGGCATACAAATTATACGTTCATGTAAACCTGATGATAAGGAGGACAAGAATATAAATGAAAAAGTGGTATGGTTACAGCTTTATCCCATTCCTGGTCAGTGGTCTTTTATCACAGGGTACTCCGAGTCTGGCAGATACTCTGTATCAATCTCCTCAACAATTTTGTAAACGTTATGTCCAAATGACTCCTTCATCGAAATCGAAAGTATTGAGGAATCAATTTGATGAAGTATTCACAAAGTTATTTCTTTCTTCCATTTTCAGTGCAGGTTTTTAGGTTGCAGTGTGCTTGTGTGCTGCTCTCTTTCATACCTTCAATTAGCGGCGGTTATTCAGGGAGGCAACGAATGGTCAAAATTGGTTCTATATAGCACCGGTGAACTTTCTGAATTTTCTGAAATGCTATTTTGGCCTGAGCTATTCTGCTTTTTATTTCCGTGGTGCACCTTCCATCTGATGTTATTATTGTGTGTTATTATATTAGAAACTGATAAACCATTATAATCATGATTTGACATGAAAGAGCAATCACAAGGCATGTGCTTCTTGTCGCTATATTATTCTTAACATAACTAAAATAGCCAATATCCCATCAGGGCTACTTTAGCACATAGAACCCGACTCTTGGGGGACTGGTTGGTCTCGAGGCAAGACGCCGGCCTTGAGACACAGAGGTTGTGGGTTCAAATCCCGGCTACACCGGTTGGGATTTTTATTGTGACCTCCCTCTGCGGCAACCACCCCTGGTCTCAGCAGCGGCAACCACCCCTGGTCTCAGCAGCGGCAACCACCCCCTGGTCTCAGCAGCGGCAACCACCCCTGGTCTCAGCAGCGGCAACCACCCTGGTCTCAGCAGCGGCAAACCACCCCTGGTCTCAGCAGCGGCAACCACCCCTGGTCTCAGCAGCGAGGTCCGGCTTGAACGTCAATTACTCATCGACGGAAAAAAAATATGAGTACCTCCAAAGTCGGAGTTATCTGCCTGTGCGGTGAGGGACCCCTGTGCACACGACTGCCAGGGAAAAACGGATTAACACGCAAAAATTCAGTTCCTAGTCTCTAGGGACTTCGTCAGAGGTCAACTGGCGAACGCAAAAGAGAACCCCAACTCAAATTAGTAACCCTTAACCTTTAACCCTGCCAAGAATATAAGAACAACAACAACTTAAATGGTTTGGTTTACCAGGTCAGAATGAACCCTTACCAATCACAATCAACGGCTTTCTTCTCGAGAATGCATGGAAAAAGACCAGGAGGAAGACCCAGGAGAAGATGGAATAGATGCAGTGATAAAAACATGTAACAACA
>JAVIAB010000156.1:26017345-26117345 GCA_032433765.1 Megaustenia siamemsis
AATCTCTCTTGTGTCATTGATGAACTCATTCACGTTTTTCTCTGTATGCAGCAATGACAAATTACTAAATCTATCTTGTGTCATTGATGATCTCAATCAAGTTTTCTCTGTATGAAGCAATGAGAAATTACTAAATCTCTCTTGTGTCATTGAGGATCTCAGTCGCGTTTTTCTCTGTATACAGCTATGACAAATTACTAAATCTCTCTTGCGTCATTGATGATGTCAGTCAAATTTTTCTCTGTATGAAGGAATGCCAAATTAGGGAATAGACAAATAATTGCGATGCTGCGGTAAAGCTGGTAGGATGGAGCCAGTGGTAGGTAGGAGTTTAACACTCCAAGGTATGAAGACAGCTTTTCAAGGGAGGAACAACACAATATTGACGTTTCGGCCTGTGACCTTAATCGGAGTACAAGGACACGAAAACAAACGGTGAAACACAATTATCAATAACTATGATAAGAAGAATGGAGAAGTGGACAGAAAAGAATAAAGTAGGATGTTGAAAATGAAAAAAAAGAGCTACATGAAGGAGGTAGGAAAAGTGTAAAGATGTATAAATTAGAAACAATATGAGAATATATATAATATATATATATATATATATATATATATATATATATATATATATATACATACAATTACTTAATCTCTCTGTGTCATTGATGATCCCAGCCAACCCTTTTCTTTGTTAGAAACAATGCCAAATTATTAAATCTCTCTTGTTTCACTAATGATCTCAACCACGTTGTCCTCAGTATGAAGCAATGCTAAATTACTCAATCTCTTTGTGTCAATGATGATCTCAGTCACGTTTTTCTCTGTATGAAGCGATGCCAATTACTAAATCTCTCTGGTGTCATTGATGATCTCAGTCAAGTTTTTCTCTGTATAAAGCAATGCCAAATTAGGGAATAGGCAAATAATTGCAATGCTGCAGTAATCTGGTAGCATGGAGCCAGTGATGGGGAGTGTTAAACACTTAAGATATGAGACAGCTTAATGATGATCTCAGTCAAGTTTTTCTCTGTATGAAACAATGTGAATTACTAAATCTCTCTTGTGTCATTGATGATCTCAGTCAAGATTTTATATGTATGAAGCAATGCCAAATTACTAAATCTCTTTTGTTTCATTGATGATCTCAGTTACATTTTTTTCTCTGCATAAAGCACTGCCAAATTACTAAATCTCTCTTGTGTCAATAATGATCTCAGTCACGTTTTTCTCTGTCTGAAACAATGCTAAATTACTAAATCTGTCTTGTATCATGATCTCTGTCACGTTTTTCTCTGTATGAAGCGATGCAAAATTACTAAATCAATCTTGTGTCATTAATGATCTCTGACACGTTTTCTCTATATGAAACAATCCTAAATTACTAAGTCTCTCTTGTGTCATTGATGAACTCAACCATGTTTTCTTTTTTTTGAAGCAATGCCAATTACTAAATCTCTCTTATTTCAATGATGAACACAGTCATTTTTTTCTCTCCATAAGCAATGCCAAATTACTAAATCTCTCTTGTGTCATTAATGATATCATTGAAGTTTTTCTCTGTATGAAGCAATGCCAAATTACTAAACCTCTCTTGTTTCATTGATGATCTCAGTCAAGTCTTTCCCTGTATGAAGCATGCCAATACTAAATCTCTTTTGTGTCATTGATGATCTCAGTCAAGTTTTGCTCTGTATGAAGCAATGCCAATACTAATCTCTCTTGTGTCATTGACGATCTCAGTCAAGTTTTTCTGTATGAAGCAATGCCAAATTACTAATCTCTCTTGTGTCATTGATGATCTCAGTCAAGTTTTCTCTGTATGAAGCACTGCCAAATTACTAAATCTCGTGTCATTGATGATCTCAGTTACATTTTTTTCTCTGCATAAAGCACTGCCAAATTACTAAATCTCTCTTGGTCATTCATGATATCATTGAAGTTTTTCTCTGTATGAAGCAATGCCAAATTACTAAACCTCTCTTGTGTCATGATGATCTCAGTCAAGTTTTTCTCTGTATGAATCAATGCCAAATTACTAAATCTCTCTTGTGTCATTGTTGATCTCAGTCACGATTTTCTCCGTAGTAACAATGCCAAATTACTAATCTCTCTTGTGTCTTGATGATCTCAGTCAAATTTTTCTCTTTATGAAGCAGTGAGAATTACTAAATCTCTCTTGTGTCATTGATGATCTCATTCACGTTTTTCTCTGTATACAGCAATGACAAATTACTAAATTTATCTTGTGTCATTGATGATCTCAATCAAGTTTTTCTCTGTATGAAGCAATGAGAAATTACTAAATCTCTCTTGTGTCATTGAGGATCTCAGTCACGTTTTTCTCTGTATACAGCTATGACAAATTACTAAATCTCTCTTGCGTCATTGATGATGTCAGTCAAATTTTTCTCTGTATGAAGGAATGCCAAATAGGAATAGACAAATAATGCGATGCTGCGGTAAAGCTGGTAGGATGGAGCCAGTGGTAGGTAGGGAGTGTTTAACACTCCAAGGTATGAAGACAGCTTTTCAAGGGAGGAACACAACACAATATTGACGTTTCGGCCTGTGACCTTAATCGGAGTACAAGGACAACGAAAACAAACGGTGAAACACAATTATCAATAACTACATGATAAGAAGAATGGAGAGGTGGACAGAAAAAGAATAAAGTAGATGTTGAAAAATGAAAAAAGAAGAAAGCTACATGAAGGGAGGTAGGAAAAGTGTAAAGATGTATAAATTAGAAACAATATGAGAATATATATATATATATATAATATATATATATATATATATATATATATATATATAATATATACAACAAATTACTTATCTCTCTTGTGTCATTGATGATCCCAGCCACCTTTTCTTTGTTAGAAACAATGCCAAATTATTAAATCTCTCTTGTTTCACTAATGATCTCAACCACGTTGTCCTCAGTATGAAGCAATGCTAAATTACTCATCTCTTTTGTGTCAATGATGAACACAGTCACTTTTTTCTCTGTATGAAGCAATGCCAAATTACTAAATCTCTCTTGTGTCATTAATGATCTCAGTCACGTTTTTCTCTGTATGAAGCGATGCCAAATTACTAAATCTCTCTGGTGTCATTGATGATCTCAGTCAAGTTTTTCTCTGTATAAAGCAATGCCAATTAGGAATAGGCAAATAATTGCAATGCTGCAGTAATCTGGTAGCATGGAGCCCAGTGATGGGGAGTGTTAAACACTTAAAGATATGAAGACAGCTTTAATGATGATCTCAGTCAAGTTTTTCTCTGTATGAAACAATGTGAATTACTAAATCTCTCTTGTGTCATTGATGATCTCAGTCAAGATTTTATATGTATGAAGCATGCCAAATTACTAAATCTCTTTTGTTTCATTGATGATCTCAGTTACATTTTTCTCTGCATAAAGCACTGCCAAATTACTAAATCTCTCTTGTGTCAATGATGATCTCAGTCACGTTTTTCTCTGTCTGAAACAATGCTTAAATTACTAAATCTTTCTTGTATCAATGATCTCTGTCACGTTTTTCTCTGTATGAAGCGATGCAAAATTACTAAATCAATCTTGTGTCATTAATGATCTCTGACACGTTTTCTCTATATGAAACAATCCTAAATTACTAAATCTCTCTTGTGTCATTGATGAACTCAACCACGTTTTTCTCTGTTTGAAGCAATGCCAAATTACTAAATCTCTCTTGTGTCAATGATGAACACAGTCATTTTTTTCTCTCCATAAAGCAATGCCAAATTACTAAACTCTCTTGTGTCATTAATGATATCATTGAAGTTTTTCTCTGTATGAAGCAATGCCAAAATTACTAAAACCTCTCTGTGTCATTGATGATCTCAGTCAAGTTTTTCTCTGTATGAATCAATGCCAAATTACTAAATCTCTCTTGTGTCATTGTTGATCTCAGTCACGATTTTCGTATGTAACAATGCCAAATTACTAAATCTCTCTTGTGTCATTGATGATCTCAGTCAAATTTTTCTCTTTATGAAGCAGTGAGAAATTACTAAATCTCTCTTGTGTCATTGATGATCTCATTCACGTTTTTCTCTGTATACAGCAATGACAAATTACTAAATTTATCTTGTGTCATTGATGATCTCAATCAAGTTTTTCTCTGTATGAAGCAATGAGAAATTACTAAATCTCTCTTGTGTCTTGAGGATCTCAGTCACGTTTTTCTCTGTATACAGCTATGACAAATTACTAAATCTCTCTTGCGTCATTGATGATGTCAGTCAAATTTTTCTCTGTATGAAGGAATGCCAAATTAGGGAATAGACAAATAATTGCGATGCTGCGGTAAAGCTGGTAGGATGGAGCCAGTGGTAGGTAGGGAGTGTTAAACACTCCAAGGTATGAAGACAGCTTTTCAAGGGAGGAACACAACACAATATTGACGTTTCGGCCTGTGACCTTAATCGAGTACAAGGACAACGAAAACAACGGTGAAACACAATTATCAATAACTACATGATATAAGAATGGAGAAGGTGGACAGAAAAGAATAAAGTAGGATGTTGAAAAATGAAAAAAGAAGAAAGCTACATGAAGGGAGGTAGGAAAAGTGTAAAGATGTATAAATTAGAAACAATATGAGAATATATATATATATATATATATATATATATATATATACATACAAATTACTTAATCTCTCTTGTGTCATTGATGATCCCAGCCAACCCTTTTCTTTGTTAGAAACAATGCCAAATTATTAAATCTCTCTTGTTTCACTAATGATCTCAACCACGTTGTCCTCAGTATGAAGTAATGCTAAATTACTCAATCTCTTTTGTGTCAATGATGAACACAGTCACTTTTTTCTCTGTATGAAGCAATGCCAAATTACAAATCTCTCTTGTGTCATTAATGATCTCAGTCAAGTTTTTCTCTGTATGAAGCGATGCAAATACTAAATCTCTCTGGTGTCATTGATGATCTCAGTCAAGTTTTTCTCTGTATAAAGCAATGCCAAATTAGGAATAGGCAAATAATTGCAATGCTGCAGTAATCTGGTAGCATGGAGCCAGTGATGGGGAGTTTAAACACTTAAAGATATGAAGACAGCTTTAATGATGATCTCAGTCAGTTTTTCTCTGTATGAAACAATGTGAATTACTAAATCTCTCTTGTGTCATTGATGATCTCAGTCAAGATTTTATATGTATGAAGCAATGCCAAATTACTAATCTCTTTTGTTTCATTGATGATCTCAGTTACATTTTTTTCTCTGCATAAAGCACTGCCAAATTACTAAATCTCTCTTGTGTCAATGATGATCTCAGTCACGTTTTTTCTCTGTCTGAAACAATGCTAATTACTAAATCTTTCTTGTATCAATGATCTCTGTCACGTTTTTCTCTGTATGAAGCGATGCAAATTACTAAATCAATCTTGTGTCATTAATGATCTCTGACACGTTTTTCTCTATATGAAACAATCCTAAATTACTAAATCTCTCTTGTGTCATTGATGAACTCAACCACGTTTTTCTCTGTTTGAAGCAATGCCAAATTACTAAATCTCTCTTGTGTCAATGATGAACACAGTCATATTTTTTCTCTCCATAAAGCAATGCCAAATTACTAAATCTCTCTTGTGTCATTAATGATATCATTGAAGTTTTTATCTGTATGAAGCAATGCCAAATTACAAAACCTCTCTTGTTTCATTGATGATCTCAGTCAAGTCTTTCTCTGTATGAAGCAATGCCAAATTACTAAATCTCTTTGTGTCATTGATGATCTCAGTCAAGTTTTCTTTGTATGAAGATGCCAAATTACTAAATCTCTCTTGTGTCATTATGATCTCAGTCAAGTTTTTCTCTGTATGAAGCAATGCCAAATTAGGGAATAGGAAAATAATTGCAATGCTGCGGTAATCTGGTAGCATGGAGACAGTGATGGGAGTGTTAAACACTCCAAGGTATGAAGACAGCTTTAATGATGATCTCTGTCAAGTTTTTCTTTGTCTGAAACAATGCTAAATTACTAAATCTGTCTTGTTTCAATGATGATCTCTGTCACGTTTTTCTCTGTATGAAGCTATGCAAAATTACTAAATCACTCTTGTGTCATTATGATCTCAGTCACGTTTTTCTTTATATGAAACAATCCCAAATTACTAAATTTCTCTTGTGTCATTGATGATCTCAACCACGTTTTTCTCTGTTTGAAGCAATGCCAAATTACTAAATCTCTCTTGTGTCAATGATGATCTCAGCCACGTTTTTTCTCTGTATGAAGCAATGTTAAATACTTAATCTCTCTTGTGTCATAAATAATCTCGAGTCACGTTTTTCTTTGTAAGGAACAATGCCAAATTATGATATCTATCTTGTTTCATTAATGATCTCAGCCACGTTTTTCTCTGTTTGAAGCAATGCCAAATTTACTAAATCTTTCTTGTTCATTGATAATCTCAGCCACGTGTTTCTCTATGTTAAGCAATGCAAAATACGAAATCTCTCTTGTGTCATTGGTGATCTCTGTCACGTTTTTCTCTATGTTAAGCAATGCCAAAATACTAAATCTCTCTTGTGTCATAAATAATCTCAGTCACGTTTTTCTCTGTATGAACAATGCGAAATTACTAAATCTCTCTTTTTTTATTTTTTTTTCTCTGTCCCGTTCTCTTCTGTATGAACCACAGCTAAATTACTAAATCTCTCATGTGTCATTGATGATCTCAGTGAAGTTTTTCTCTGTATGAAGCAATGCCAAATTACTAAATCTCTCTTGTGTAATTGATGATCTCAGTCAAGTTTTTTTCTCTGTATGAAGCAATGACAAGTTACTAAATCTCTCTTTTGGTCATTGATGATCTCAGTCACGTTTTTATCATGTGTAGAAATGCCAAATTACTAAATCTCTCTTGTGTCATTGATGATCTCAGTCACGTTTTTCTCTGTAAGAAGCAATGAAAATTACTAAATCTCTCTTGTGTCATTAATGCTGTCAGCCACGTTTTCTGTGTATGAAGCAATGCCAAATTACTAAATCTCTCATGTGTCATTGATGATGTCAGCCACGATTTTCTCTATATGAAGCAATGTCATATTACTAAATCTCTCATGTGTCATTGATGATGTCAGCCACGATTTTCTCTGTATGAAGCAATGCCAAATTACTAAATCTCTCATGTGTCATTGATGATGTCAGCCACGTTTTTTTGTGTATGAAGCAATGCCAAATTACTAAATCTCTCTTGTGTCATTAATGCTGTCAGCCACGTTTTTTTGTGTATGAAGCAATGTCATATTACTAAATCTCTCATGTGTCATTGATGATGTCAGCCACGATTTTCTCTATATGAAGCAATGTCATATTACTAATCTCTCTTGTGTCAATGATGATCTCAGTCACGTTTTTTTTTTATGATGCAATGCCAAATTACTAAATCCTCTTGTGTCAATGATGATCTCAGTCACGTTTTTCTCTGTAAGAATCAATGCCAAATTACAAAATATCTCTGGTGTCATTAATGATGTCAGCCACGATGTTCTCTCTATGAAGCAAGCCAAATTACAAAATCTCTCTGTGTCATTGATGATCTCAGTCAAGTTTTTCTGTGTATGAAGCAGTGACAAATTAATAAATCTCTCTTGTGTCATTGATGTTCTCAGTCAAGTTTATCTCAGTATGTATCAATTACAAATTACTAAATCTATCTTGTGTCAATGATGATCTCAGCCACCTTTTTCTCTGTATGAATCATGCCAAATTACTAAATCTCGTTTGTGTCATTAATGATGTCTACCATGTTTTTTTCTGTATGAGGCAATGCCAAATTTCTAAATCTCTCTAATGTCATATAAAATCTCAGCCACGTTTTTATCTATATGAAGCAATGCCAAATTACTAAATTTCTCATGCGTCATTGATGATGTCAGCCATGTTTTTTCTCTGTATGAAGGAATTTTTAAACTACTAAATCTCTCTTGTGTCATTGATGATCACAGTCACGTTTTTCTCTGTATGAAGCAATGCCAAATTACTAAATCTCTCTTGTGTCATTGATGATCTTAGTCACGTTTTTCTCTGTATGAAGCAAAGACAAATTACTAATCTATCTTGTGTCATTAATGATCTCAGCCACGTTTTTCTCTGTATGAAGCAATGTTAAATTATTAAATCTCTATTGTGTCATTGATGATCTCAGCCAACCCTTTTCTGTGTATGAAGCAATGTCAAATTACTAATTCTCTCTTGTGTCATTGATGATCTCAGCCAACCCTTTTATTTGTATGAAACAATGCCAAATTATTAAATCTCTCTTTGTCAATGATGATCTCGGTCACGTTTTTTCTGTATGAAGCAATGTTAAATTACTAAATCTCTCTGTGTCATTAATGATCTCAGGATGTTTTTTCTCTGTATGAAGCAATGTTAAATTATAAATCTCTCTTGTGTCATTGATTATCTCAGCCAAACCTTTTCTTTGTATGAAACAATGTTAAATTACTAAATCTCTGTTGTTTCACTATTGATCTCAGTCAAGTTTTTCACTGTATGAAGCAATGCCAAATTACTAAATCTCTCTTGTGTCATTGATGATCTCAGCAAACTCTTTTATTTGTATGAAACAATGCCAAATTATTAAATCTCTTTTGTGTCAATGATGATCTCGGTCACGTTTTTTTCTGTATGAAGCAATGTAAAATTACTAAATCTCTCTCTTGTGTCATTAATGATCTCAGTCACGTTTTTCTCTGTATGAAGCAATGTTAAATTATTAAATCTCTCTTGTGTCATTGATGATCTCAGCCAACTCTTTTTTTTTTGTATGAAACAATGCCAAATTATTAAATCTCTTTTGTGTCAATGATGATCTCGGTCACGTTTTTTTTTCTATGAAGCAATGTAAATTACTAAATCTCTCTTGTGTCATTAATGATCTCAGCCATGTTTTTCTCTGTATGAAGCAATGCCAAATTATGGAATAGGCAAATAATTGCGATGCTGCGGTAAAGCTGGTAGCATTGAGCCAGTGGTAGGAATTGTTAAACACTCCCAGGCATGAAGACAGCTTTTCAAGGGAGGAATACAACACAATATTGACGTTTCGGCCTGTGACCTTCTTCGGAGTACAAGGACAACGAAAACAAACGGTGAAACACAATTATCTATAACTACATGATCAGAAGAATAGAGAGGTGGACAGAAAAGATAAACTAAGATGTTGAAAAATGAAATAAGAAGATAGCTCCATGAGGAGAGGTAGGAATGAGTGTTAAGATGTATAAATTAGAAAGAATATGAGAATATATATATATTTATATAATTTTATATATATATATATATATATATACGAATATATATATAATATATATATATAATATAAATATATACTGACATATATATATATATTATATATATATATATATATATATATATATATATATATAATATAAATATATATCTATTAATATATCTAAATATATTTAATATATATCTCTGTATGAAGCAATGACAAATTACTATATATCTGTCTTGTGTCATTAGTGATCTCAATCACGTTTATTCTCTGAAGCATGCCAAATTACTAAATCTATCTTGTGTCAATGATGATCTCAGTCACGTTTTTCTCTGTATGAAGCAATGCCAAATTACTAAATCTCACGTGTGTCAATGATGATCTCAGTAACTTTTTCTCTGTATGAAGCAATGCCAAATTACTAAATCTCTCTTGTGTGATTGATGATCTCAGTCACGGTTTTCTCTGTATGAAGCAATGAAAATTACTAAATCTATCTTGTGTCAATGATGATCTCAGTCACGTTTTTCTCTGTATGAAGCAATGCGAAATTACTAAATCTCTCTTGTGTGATTGATGATCTCAGTCCAGTTTTTTCTCTGTATGAAGCAATGACAAATTACTAAATCTCCCTTGTGTCATTGATGATCTCAGTCACGTTTTTCTCAGTGTGTAGCAATGCCAAATTATTAAATCTCTTTTGTGTCATTGATGATCTCAGTCATTTTTTCTGTGTATGAAGCAGTGACAAATTAATAAATCTCTCTGTGTCATTGATGATTTCAGTCAATTTTATCTCAGTATGTATCAATTACAAATTATTAAATCTATCTTGTGTCAATGATGATCTCAGCCACCTTTTCTTCTGTATGAATCAATGCCAAATTACTAAATCTCGTATGTGTCATTAATGATGTCTACCACGTTTTTTCTGTATGAGGCAATGCCAAATTTCTAAATCTCTCTAATGTCATATAAAATCTCAGCCACGTTTTTTATCTATATGAAGCAATGCCAAATTACTAAATCTCTCATGCGTCATTGATGATGTCAGCCACGTTTTTCTCTGTATGAAGGAATTTTTAAAACTACTAAATCTCTCTTGTGTCATTGATGATCTCAGTCAAGTTTTTCTCTGGATGAATCAATGACAAATTACTAAATCTCTCTGTGTCATTGATGATCTCAGCCAACCCTTTTCTGTGTATGAAGCAATGTCAAATTACTAAATCTCTCTTGTGTCATTGATGATCTCAGCCAACCCTTTTATTTGTATGAAACAATGCTTAATTACTAAATCTCTCTTTTGTCAATGATGATCTCGGTCACGTTTTTTTCTGTATGAAGCAATGTTAAATTACTAAATTTCTCTTGTGTCATTAATAATCTTAGCCATGTTTTTCTCTGTATGAAGCAATGTTAAATTATTAAATCTCTCTTGTGTCATTGATGATCTCAGCCAACCTTTTCTTTGTATGAAACAATGCCAAATTATTAAATCTCTCTTGTTTCACTATTGATCTCTGTCAAGTTTTTTCACTGTATGAAGCAATGCCAAATTACTAAATCTCTCTTGTGTCATTGATGATCTCAGCCAACTCTTTTTTATTTGTATGAAACAATGCCAAATTATTAAATCTCTTTTGTGTCAATGATGATCTCGGTCACGTTTTTTTCTTTATGAAGCAATGCCAAATTACTAAATCTCTCGTGTGTCAATGATGATCTCAGTCACGTTATTTTCTCTGTATGAAGCAATGCCAAATTACTAAATCTCTCTTGTGTGATTGATGATCTCAGCCATGTTTTTCTCTGTATGAAGCAATGTTAAATTATTAAATCTCTCTTGTGTCATTGATGATCTCAGCCAACTCTTTTTTTTGTATGAAACAATGCCAAATATTAAATCTCTTTTGTGTCAATGATGATCTCGGTCACGTTTTTTTCTGTATGAAGCAATGTAAAATTACTAAATCTCTCTTGTGTCATTAATGATCTCAGCCATGTTTTTCTCTGTATGAAGCAATGCCAAATTATGGAATAGGCAAATAATTGCGATGCTGCGGTAGACTGGTAGCATGGAGCCAGTGATGGGGAGTGTTAAACACTTCAAGGTATGAAGACAGCTTTACAAGGGAGGAACACAACACAATATTGACGTTTCAGCCTGTGGCCTTATCGGAGTAAAAGGACAACGAAAACAAACGGTGAAACACAATTATCTATAACTACATGATCAGAAGAATGGAGAGGTGGACAGAAAGAAAAAAAAAGTAGGATGTTGAAAGAGATAAAGAAATAAGCTACATGAGGGAGGTAGGATGAGTGTTCAGATGTATATTACAAAGAATATAAGAATATATATATATATATATATATATATATATATATATATATATATATATATATTATAATTATATATATTATATATTTATAATATTACATCAATATATATAAATATTTATATCTCTGCATGAAGCAATGACAATTTAGGAATAGACAAATAATTGCGATGCTGCGGTAAAGCTGGTAGCATTGAGCCAGTAGTATGGAGTGTTAAACACTCCAAGATATGAAGACAGCTTTTCAAGGGAGGAACACAACACAATATTGACGTTTCGGCCTGTGACCTTCTTCGGTGTACAAGGACAACGAAAACAAACTGTGAAAACCAATTATCTATAACTACATGATCAGAAAAATAGAGAGGTGGACAGAAAAGAATAAACTAAGATGTTGAAAAATGAAATAAGAAGGTAGCTACATGAGTGGAGGTAGGATGAGTGTTAAGATGTATAATTAGAAAGAATATGAGAAATATATATTTATATATAATATATATAATATATATATAATATATATATATATATATACAAATAAATACATACTGATATATATATATATTATATATAATATATATAAATATATATTTATTAATATTATATAAATATATTAAATATTATCTCTGTATGAAGCAATGACAAATTACTATATATCTGTCTTTTGTCATTAGTGATCTCAATCACGTTTATTCTCTGAAGCAATGCCAAATTACTAAATCTATCTTGTGTCAATGATGATCTCAGTCACGTTTTTCTCTATATGAAGCAATGCCAAATTACTAAATCTCTCGTGTGTCAATGATGATCTCAGTCACGTTTTTTCTGTATGAAGCAATGACAAATTACTAAATCTATCTTGTGTGATTGATGATCTCAGTCAAGCTTTTCTCTGTATGAAGCAATGACAAATTACTAAATCTATCTTGTGGCAATGATGATCTCAGTCACGTTTTTCTCTGTATGAAGCAATGTCAAATTACTAAATCTCTCTTGTGTGATTGATGATCTCAGTCAAGTTTTCTCTGTATGAAGCAATGACAAATTACTAAATCTCCCTTGTGTCATTGATGATCTCAGTCACGTTTTTCTCAGTAAGAAACAATGAAAATTACTAAATCTCTCTTGTGTCATTAATGCGGTCAGCCACGTTTTTCTGTGTATGAAGCAATGCCAAATTACTAAATCTCTCATGTGTCATTGATGATCTCAGTCACGTTTTTTTCTTTATGAAGCAATGCCAAATTACTAAATCTCTCTTGTGTCAATGATGATCTCAGTCACGTTTTTCTCTCTATGAAGCAATGCCAAATTACTAAATATCTCTAGTGTCATTAATGATGTCAGCCACGATGTTCTCTCTATGAAGCAAGCCAAATTACAAAATCTCACTTGTGTCATTGATGATCTCAGTCATGTTTTTCTGTGTATGAGGCAGTGACAAATTAATAAATCTCTCTTGTGTCATTGATGATCTCAGTCAAGTTTATCTCAGTATGTATCAATTACAAATTTCTAAATCTATCTTGTGTCAATGATGATCTCAGCCACCTTTTTCTCTGTATAAATCAATGCCAAATTACTAAATCTCGTTTGTGTCATTAATGATGTCTACCACGTTTTTCTGTATGAGGCAATGCCAAATTTCTACATCTCTCTAGTGTCATGTAATATCTCAGCCACGTTTTTATCTATATGAAGCAATGCCAAATTACTAAATCTCTCATGCGTCATTGATGATGTCAGCCACGTTTTTCTCTGTATGAAGGATTTTTTAAACTACTAAATCTCTCTTGTGTCATTGATGATCACAGTCAAGTTTTTCTATGTATGAAGCATGCCAAATTATTAAATCTCTCTTGTGTCATTGATGATCTCAGTCATGTTTTTCTCTGTAAGAAGCTATAAAAATTACTAAATCTCTCTATTGTCAATAATGATGTCAGCAACGTTTTTCTCTGTATGAAGCAATGCCAAATTACTAAATCTCTCTTGTGTCATTGATGAACTTAGTCACGTTTTTTCTCTGTATGAAGCAAAGACAAATTACTAAATCTCTCTTGTGTCATTAATGATCTCAGCCACTTTTTCTCTGTATGAAGCAATGTTAAATTACTAAATCTCTCTTGTGTCATTGATGATCTCAGCCAACCATTTTCTGTGTATGAAGCAATATCAAATTACTAAATCTCTCTTGTGTCATTGATGATCTCAGCCAACCCTTTTATTGTATGAAACAATGCTTAATTATTAAATCCCTCTTTTGTCGATGATGATCTCGGTCACGTTTTTTTTCTGTATGAAGCAATGTTAAATTACTAAATCTCTCTTGTGTCATTGATGATCTCAGCCAAACCTTTTCTCAGTAAGAAGCAATGAAAATTACTAAATCTCTCTTGTGTCATTAATGCGGTTAGCCACGTTTTTTGTGTATGAAGCAATGCCAAATTACTAAATCTCTCATGTGTCATTGATGATGTCAGCCACGATTTTCTCTATATGAAGCAATGTCAAATTACTAAATGTCTCTTGTGTCAATGATGATCTCAGCACGTTTTTTCTTATGATGCAATGCCAAATTACTAAATCTCTCTTGTGTTAATGATGATCTCAGTCACGTTTTTCTCTGTATGAAGCAATGCCAAATTAATAAATCTCTCTTATGAGATTGATGATCTCAGTCAAGTTTTTCTCTGTATGAAGCAATGACAAATTACTAATCTCCCTTGTGTCATTGATGATCTCAGTCACGTTTTTATCAGTGTGTAGCAATGCCAAATTACTAAATCACTCTTGTGTCATTAATGATCTCAGTCACGTTTTCTCTGTAAGAATCAATGCCAAATTACTAAATATCTCTAGTGTCATTAATTATGTCAGCCACGATGTTCTCTCTATGAAGGAAGCCAAATTACAAAATCTCTCTTGTGTCATTGATGATCTCAGTCAGTTTTTCTGTGTATGAAGCAGTGACAAATTAATAAATCTCTCTTGTGTCATTGATGATTTCAGTCAATTTTATCTCAGTATGTATCAATTACAAATTACTAAATCAATATTGTGTCAATGATGATCTCAGCCACCTTTTTCTCTGTATGAATCAATGCCAAATTACTAAATCTCGTATGTGTCATTAATGATGTCTACCACGTTTTTTCTGTATGAGGCAATGCCAAATTTCTACATCTCTCTAATGTCATATATAATCTCAGCCACGTTTTTATCTACATGAAGCAATGCCAAATTACTAAATCTCTCATGCGTCATTGATGATGTCAGCCACGTTTTTCTCTGTATGAAGGAATTTTTAAACTACTAAATCTCTCTTGTGTCATTGATGATCACAGTCAAGTTTTCCTATGTATGAAGCAAGCCAAATTACTAAATCTCTCTTGTGTCATTGATGATCTCAGTCAAGTTTTTCTCTGGATGAATCAATGACAAATTACTAAATCTCTCTTGTGTCATTGATGATCTCAGCCAACCCTTTTCTGTGTATGAAGCAATGTCAAATTACTAAATCTCTCTTGTGTCATTGATGATCTCAGTCACGTTTTTCTCAGTAAGAAACAATGAAAATTACTAAATCTCTCTTGTGTCATTAATGCGGTCAGCCACGTTTTTCTGTGTATGAAGCAATGCCAAATTACTAAATCTCTCATGTGTCATTGATGATCTCAGTCACGTTTTTTTCTTTATGAAGCAATGCCAAATTACTAAATCTCTCTTGTGTCAATGATGATCTCAGTCACGTTTTTCTCTCTATGAAGCAATGCCAAATTACTAAATATCTCTAGTGTCATTAATGATGTCAGCCACGATGTTCTCTCTATGAAGCAAGCCAAATTACAAAATCTCACTTGTGTCATTGATGATCTCAGTCATGTTTTTCTGTGTATGAGGCAGTGACAAATTATAAATCTCTCTTGTGTCATTGATGATCTCAGTCAAGTTTATCCAGTATGTATCAATACAAATTTCTAAATCTATCTTGTGTCAATGATGATCTCAGCCACCTTTTTCTCTGTATAAATCAATGCCAAATTACTAAATCTCGTTTGTGTCATTAATGATGTCTACCACGTTTTTTCTGTATGAGGCAATGCCAAATTTCTACATCTCTCTAGTGTCATGTAATATCTCAGCCACGTTTTTATCTATATGAAGCAATGCCAAATTACTAAATCTCTCATGCGTCATTGATGATGTCAGCCACGTTTTTCTCTGTATGAAGGATTTTTAAACTACTAAATCTCTCTTGTGTCATTGATGATCACAGTCAAGTTTTTCTATGTATGAAGCATGCCAAATTATTAAATCTCTCTTGTGTCATTGATGATCTCAGTCATGTTTTTCTCTGTAAGAAGCTATAAAATTACTAAATCTCTCTATTGTCAATAATGATGTCAGCAACGTTTTTCTCTGTATGAAGCAATGCCAAATTACTAAATCTCTCTTGTGTCATTGATGAACTTAGTCACGTTTTCTCTGTATGAAGCAAAGACAAATTACTAAATCTCTCTTGTGTCATTAATGATCTCAGCCACTTTTTTCTCTGTATGAAGCAATGTTAAATTACTAAATCTCTCTTGTGTCATTGATGATCTCAGCCAACCATTTTCTGTGTATGAAGCAATATCAAATTACTAAATCTCTCTTGTGTCATTGATGATCTCAGCCAACCCTTTTATTTGTATGAAACAATGCTTAATTATTAAATCCTCTTTGTCGATGATGATCTCGGTCACGTTTTTTCTGTATGAAGCAATGTTAAATTACTAAATCTCTCTTGTGTCATTGATGATCTCAGCCAAACCTTTTTTCAGTAAGAAGCAATGAAAATTACTAAATCTCTCTTGTGTCATTAATGCGGTTAGCCACGTTTTTTAGTGTATGAAGCAATGCCAAATTACTAAATCTCTCATGTGTCATTGATGATGTCAGCCACGATTTTCTCTATATGAAGCAATGTCAAATTACTAAATGTCTCTTGTGTCAATGATGATCTCAGCACGTTTTTTTCTTTATGATGCAATGCCAAATTACTAAATCTCTCTTGTGTTAATGATGATCTCAGTCACGTTTTTCTCTGTATGAAGCAATGCCAAATTAATAAATCTCTCTTATGAGATTGATGATCTCAGTCAAGTTTTTCTCTGTATGAAGCAATGACAAATTACTAATCTCCCTTGTGTCATTGATGATCTCAGTCACGTTTTTATCAGTGTGTAGCAATGCCAAATTACTAAATCACTATTGTGTCATTAATGATCTCAGTCACGTTTTTTCTCTGTAAGAATCAATGCCAAATTACTAAATATCTCTAGTGTCATTAATTATGTCAGCCACGATGTTCTCTCTATGAAGGAAGCCAAATTACAAAATCTCTCTTGTGTCATTGATGATCTCAGTCAAGTTTTTCTGTGTATGAAGCAGTGACAAATTAATAAATCTCTCTTGTGTCATTGATGATTTCAGTCAATTTATCTCAGTATGTATCAATTACAAATTACTAAATCTATCTTGTGTCAATGATGATCTCAGCCACCTTTTTCTCTGTATGAATCAATGCCAAATTACTAAATCTCGTATGTGTCATTAATGATGTCTACCACGTTTTTTCTGTATGAGGCAATGCCAAATTTCTACATCTCTCTAATGTCATATATAATCTCAGCCACGTTTTTATCTACATGAAGCAATGCCAAATTACTAAATCTCTCATGCGTCATTGATGATGTCAGCCACGTTTTTCTCTGTATGAAGGAATTTTTAAACTACTAAATCTCTCTTGTGTCATTGATGATCACAGTCAAGTTTTCCTATGTATGAAGCAAGCCAAATTACTAAATCTCTCTTGTGTCATTGATGATCTCAGTCAAGTTTTTCTCTGGATGAATCAATGACAAATTACTAAATCTCTCTTGTGTCATTGATGATCTCAGCCAACCCTTTTCTGTGTATGAAGCAATGTCAAATTACTAAATCTCTCTTGTGTCATTGATGATCTCAGCCAACCCTTTTATTTGTATGAAACAATGCTTAATTATTAAATCTCTCTTTTGTCAATGATGATCTCGGTCACGTTTTTTTCTGTATGAAGCAATGTTAAATTACTAAATCTCTCTTGTGTCATTAATAATCTCAGCCATGTTTTTCTCTGTATGAAGCAATGTTAAATTATTAAATCTCTCTTGTGTCATTGATGATCTCAGCCAAACCTTTTCTTTGTATGAAACAATGCCAAATTATTAAATCTCTCTTGTTTCACTATTGACCTCTGTCAAGTTTTTCACTGTATGAAGCAATGCCAAATTACTAAATCTCTCTTGTGTCATTGATGATCTCAGCCAACTCTTTTTTATTTGTATGAAACAATGCCAAATTATTAAATCTCTTTTGTGTCAATGATGATCTCGGTCACGTTTTTTTCTTATGAAGCAATGCCAAATTACTAAATCTCTCGTGTGTCAATGATGATCTCAGTCACGTTTTTTTTCTCTGTATGAAGCAATGCCAAATTACTAAATCTCTCTTGTGTGATTGATGATCTCAGTCAAGTTTTTCTCTGTATGAAGCAATGACAAATTACTAAATCTATCTTGTGTCAATGATGATCTCAGTCACGTTTTTCTCTGTATGATGCAATGCCAAAGTACTAAATCTCTCTTGTGTGATTGATGATCTCAGTCAAGTTTTTCTCTGTATGAAGCAATGACAAATTACTAAATCTCCCTTGTGTCATTGATGATCTCAGTCACGTTTTTCTCAGTGTGTAGCAATGCCAAATTATTAAATCTCTCTTGTGTCATTGATGATCTCAGTCACGTTTTTCTCAGTGTGTAGCAATGCCAAATTACTAAATCTCCCTTGTGTCATTGATGATCTCAGTCACGTTTTTCTCAGTAAGAAGCAATGAAAATTACTAAATCTCTCTTGTGTCATTAATGCTGTCAGCCACGTTTTTCTGTGTATGAAGCAATGCCAAATTACTAAAATCTCTCATGTGTCATTGATGATGTCACCCACGATTTTCTCTATATGAAGCAATGTCAAATTACTAAATTTCTCTTGTGTCAATGATGATCTCAGCACGTTTTTTTCTTTATGAAGCAATGCCAAATTACTCAATCTCTCTTGTGTTAATGATGATCTCAGTCACGTTTTTCTCTGTTTGAAGCAATGCCAAATTAATAAATCTCTCTTATGTGATTGATGATCTCAGTCAAGTTTTTCTCAGTATGAAGCAATGTCAAATTACTAATCTCTCTTGTGTCATTGATGATCTCAGTCACGTTTTTATCAGTGTGTAGAAATGCCAAATTACTAAATCTCTCTTGTGTCATTGATGATCTCAGTCACGTTTTTCTCAGTAAGAAGCAATGAAAATTACTAAATCTCTCTTGTGTCATTAACGCTGTCAGCCACGTTTTTCTGTGTATGAAGAAATGATAAATTACTAAATATCTCATGTGTCATTGATGATCTCAGTCACGTTTTTCTCTGTAAGAATCAATGCCAAATTACTAAATATCTCTAGTGTCATTAATGATGTCAGCCACGATGTTCTCTCTATGAAGCAAGCCAAATTACAAAATCACTCTTGTGTCATTGATGATCTCAGTCAAGTTTTTCTGTGTATGAAGCAGTGACAAATTAATAAATCTCTCTTGTGTCATTGATGATTTCAGTCAATTTTATCTCAGTATGTATCAATTACAAATTACTAAATCTATCTTGTGTCAATGATGATCTCAGCCACCTTTTTCTCTGTATGAATCAGTGCCAAATTACTAAATCTCGTATGTGTCATTAATGATGTCTACCACGTTTTTTCTGTATGAGGCAATGCCAAATTTCTAAATCTCTCTAATGTCATATAAAATCTCAGCCACGTTTTTATCTATATGAAGCAATGCCAAATTACTAAATCTCTCATGCGTCATAGATGATGTCAGCCACGTTTTTCTCTGTATGAAGGAATTTTTAAACTACTAAATCTCTCTTGTGTCATTGATGATCACAGTCAAGTTTTATATGTATGAAGCAAGCAAAAATTACTAAATCTCTCTTGTGTCATTGATGATCTCAGTCAAGTTTTCTCTGGATGAATCAATGACAAATTACTAAATCTCTCTTGTGTCATTGATGATCTCAGCCAACCCTTTTCTGTGTATGAAGCAATGTCAAATTACTAAATCTCTCTTGTGTCATTGATGATCTCAGCCAACCCTTTTATTTGTATGAAACAATGCTTAATTATTAAATCTCTCTTTTGTCAATGATGATCTCGGTCACGTTTTTTTCTGTATGAAGCAATGTTAAATTACTAAATCTCTCTTGTGTCATTGATGATCTCAGCCAAACCTTTCTTTGTATGAAACAATGCCAAATTATTAAATCTCTCTTGTTTCACTATTGATCTCTGTCAAGTTTTTCACTGTATGAAGCAATGCCAAATTACTAAATCTCTCTTGTGTCATTGATGATCTCAGCCAACTCTTTTTTATTTGTATGAAACAATGCCAAATTATTAAATCTCTTTTGTGTCAATGATGATCTCGGTCACGTTTTTTTCTTTATGAAGCAATGCCAAATTACTAAATCTCTCGTGTGTCAATGATGATCTCAGTCACGTTTTTTTCTCTGTATGAAGCAATGCCAAATTACTAAATCTCTCTTGTGTGATTGATGATCTCAGTCAAGTTTTTCTCTGTATGAAGCAATGACAAATTACTAAATCTATCTTGTGTCAATGATGATCTCAGTCACGTTTTTCTCTATATGAAGCAATGCCAAAATACTAAATCTCTCTTGTGTGATTGATGATCTCAGTCAAGTTTTTCTCTGTATGAAGCAATGACAAATTACTAAATCTCCCTTGTGTCATTGATGATCTCAGTCACGTTTTTCTCAGTGTGTAGCAATGCCAAATTATTAAATCTCTCTTGTGTCATTGATGATCTCAGTCACGTTTTTCTCAGTTAGAAGCAATGAAAATTACTAAATCTCTCTTGTGTCATTAATGCTGTCAGCCACGTTTTTCTGTGTATAAAGCAATGCCAAATTACTAAATCTCTCATGTGTCATTGATGATGTCAGCCACGTTTTTCTCTGTATAAAGCAATGCCAAATTAATAAATCTCTCTTTTGTCAATGATGATCTCAGCCACCTTTTCTCTGTATGAATCAATGCCAAATTACTAAATCTCGTATGTGTCATTAATGATGTCTTCCACGTTTTTTCTGTATGAGGCAATGCCAAATTTCTACATCTCTCTAATGTCATATAAAATCTCAGCCACGTTTTTATCTATATGAAGCAATGCCAAATTACTAAATCTCTCATGTGTCATTGATGATGTCAGCCACGTTTTTCTCTGTATGAAGGAATTTTAAACTACTAAATCTCTCTTGTGTCATTGATGATCACAGTCAAGTTTTTCTATGTATGAAGCAAGCCAAATTACTAAATCTCTCTTGTGTCATTGATGATCTCAGCCAACCCTTTTCTGTGTATGAAGCAATGTCAAATTACTAAATCTCTCTTGTGTCATTGATGATCTCAGCCAACCCTTTTATTTGTATGAAACAATGCTTAATTATTAAATCTCTCTTTGTCAATGATGATCTCGGTCACGTTTTTCTCTGTATGAAGCAATGCCAAATTACTAAATCTCTCTTGTGTGATTGATGATCTCAGTCAAGTTTTTCTCTGTATGAAGCAATGACAAATTACTAAATCTATCTTGTGTCAATGATGATCTCAGTCACGTTTTTCACTGTATGATGCAATGCCAAAGTACTAAATCTCTCTTGTGTGATTGATGATCTCAGTCAAGTTTTCTCTGTATGAAGCAATGACAAATTACTAAATCTCCCTTGTGTCATTGATGATCTCAGTCACGTTTTTCTCAGTGTGTAGCAATGCCAAATTATAAATCTCTCTTGTGTCATTGATGATCTCAGTCACGTTTTTCTCAGTGTGTAGCAATGCCAAATTACTAAATCTCCCTTGTGTCATTGATGATCTCAGTCACGTTTTTCTCAGTAAGAAGCAATGAAAATTACTAAATCTCTCTTGTGTCATTAATGCTGTCAGCCACGTTTTTCTGTGTATGAAGCAATGCCAAATTACTAAATCTCTCATGCGTCATTGATGATGTCAGCCACGTTTTTCTCTGTATGAAGGAATTTTTAAACTACTAAATCTCTCTTGTGTCATTGATGATCACAGTCAAGTTTTCCTATGTATGAAGCAAGCCAAATTACTAAATCTCTCTTGTGTCATTGATGATCTCAGTCAAGTTTTTCTCTGGATGAATCAATGACAAATTACTAAATCTCTCTTGTGTCATTGATGATCTCAGCCAACCCTTTTCTGTGTATGAAGCAATGTCAAATTACTAAATCTCTCTTGTGTCATTGATGATCTCAGCCAACCCTTTTATTTGTATGAAACAATGCTTAATTATTAAATCTCTCTTTTGTCAATGATGATCTCGGTCACGTTTTTTTCTGTATGAAGCAATGTTAAATTACTAAATCTCTCTTGTGTCATTAATAATCTCAGCCATGTTTTTCTCTGTATGAAGCAATGTTAAATTATTAAATCTCTCTTGTGTCATTGATGATCTCAGCCAAACCTTTTCTTTGTATGAAACAATGCCAAATTATTAAATCTCTCTTGTTTCACTATTGACCTCTGTCAAGTTTTTCACTGTATGAAGCAATGCCAAATTACTAAATCTCTCTTGTGTCATTGATGATCTCAGCCAACTCTTTTTTATTTGTATGAAACAATGCCAAATTATTAAATCTCTTTTGTGTCAATGATGATCTCGGTCACGTTTTTTTCTTATGAAGCAATGCCAAATTACTAAATCTCTCGTGTGTCAATGATGATCTCAGTCACGTTTTTTTTCTCTGTATGAAGCAATGCCAAATTACTAAATCTCTCTTGTGTGATTGATGATCTCAGTCAAGTTTTTCTCTGTATGAAGCAATGACAAATTACTAAATCTATCTTGTGTCAATGATGATCTCAGTCACGTTTTTCTCTGTATGATGCAATGCCAAAGTACTAAATCTCTCTTGTGTGATTGATGATCTCAGTCAAGTTTTTCTCTGTATGAAGCAATGACAAATTACTAAATCTCCCTTGTGTCATTGATGATCTCAGTCACGTTTTTCTCAGTGTGTAGCAATGCCAAATTATTAAATCTCTCTTGTGTCATTGATGATCTCAGTCACGTTTTTCTCAGTGTGTAGCAATGCCAAATTACTAAATCTCCCTTGTGTCATTGATGATCTCAGTCACGTTTTTCTCAGTAAGAAGCAATGAAAATTACTAAATCTCTCTTGTGTCATTAATGCTGTCAGCCACGTTTTTCTGTGTATGAAGCAATGCCAAATTACTAAATCTCTCATGTGTCATTGATGATGTCACCCACGATTTTCTCTATATGAAGCAATGTCAAATTACTAAATTTCTCTTGTGTCAATGATGATCTCAGCACGTTTTTTTCTTTATGATGCAATGCCAAATTACTCAATCTCTCTTGTGTTAATGATGATCTCAGTCACGTTTTTCTCTGTTTGAAGCAATGCCAAATTAATAAATCTCTCTTATGTGATTGATGATCTCAGTCAAGTTTTCTCAGTATGAAGCAATGTCAAATTACTAATCTCTCTTGTGTCATTGATGATCTCAGTCACGTTTTTATCAGTGTGTAGAAATGCCAAATTACTAAATCTCTCTTGTGTCATTGATGATCTCAGTCACGTTTTTCTCAGTAAGAAGCAATGAAAATTACTAAATCTCTCTTGTGTCATTAACGCTGTCAGCCACGTTTTTCTGTGTATGAAGAAATGATAAATTACTAAATATCTCATGTGTCATTGATGATCTCAGTCACGTTTTTCTCTGTAAGAATCAATGCCAAATTACTAAATATCTCTAGTGTCATTAATGATGTCAGCCACGATGTTCTCTCTATGAAGCAAGCCAAATTACAAAATCACTCTTGTGTCATTGATGATCTCAGTCAAGTTTTTCTGTGTATGAAGCAGTGACAAATTAATAAATCTCTCTTGTGTCATTGATGATTTCAGTCAATTTTATCTCAGTATGTATCAATTACAAATTACTAAATCTATCTTGTGTCAATGATGATCTCAGCCACCTTTTTCTCTGTATGAATCAGTGCCAAATTACTAAATCTCGTATGTGTCATTAATGATGTCTACCACGTTTTTTCTGTATGAGGCAATGCCAAATTTCTAAATCTCTCTAATGTCATATAAAATCTCAGCCACGTTTTTATCTATATGAAGCAATGCCAAATTACTAAATCTCTCATGCGTCATAGATGATGTCAGCCACGTTTTTCTCTGTATGAAGGAATTTTAAACTACTAAATCTCTCTTGTGTCATTGATGATCACAGTCAAGTTTTTCTATGTATGAAGCAAGCAAAATTACTAAATCTCTCTTGTGTCATTGATGATCTCAGTCAAGTTTTTCTCTGGATGAATCAATGACAAATTACTAAATCTCTCTTGTGTCATTGATGATCTCAGCCAACCCTTTTCTGTGTATGAAGCAATGTCAAATTACTAAATCTCTCTTGTGTCATTGATGATCTCAGCCAACCCTTTTATTTGTATGAAACAATGCTTAATTATTAAATCTCTCTTTGTCAATGATGATCTCGGTCACGTTTTTTTCTGTATGAAGCAATGTTAAATTACTAAATCTCTCTTGTGTCATTGATGATCTCAGCCAAACCTTTTCTTTGTATGAAACAATGCCAAATTATTAAATCTCTCTTGTTTCACTATTGATCTCTGTCAAGTTTTTCACTGTATGAAGCAATGCCAAATTACTAAATCTCTCTTGTGTCATTGATGATCTCAGCCAACTCTTTTTATTTGTATGAAACAATGCCAAATTATTAAATCTCTTTTGTGTCAATGATGATCTCGGTCACGTTTTTTTCTTTATGAAGCAATGCCAAATTACTAAATCTCTCGTGTGTCAATGATGATCTCAGTCACGTTTTTTTCTCTGTATGAAGCAATGCCAAATTACTAAATCTCTCTTGTGTGATTGATGATCTCAGTCAAGTTTTTCTCTGTATGAAGCAATGACAAATTACTAAATCTATCTTGTGTCAATGATGATCTCAGTCACGTTTTTCTCTATATGAAGCAATGCCAAAATACTAAATCTCTCTTGTGTGATTGATGATCTCAGTCAAGTTTTTCTCTGTATGAAGCAATGACAAATTACTAAATCTCCCTTGTGTCATTGATGATCTCAGTCACGTTTTTCTCAGTGTGTAGCAATGCCAAATTATTAAATCTCTCTTGTGTCATTGATGATCTCAGTCACGTTTTCTCAGTTAGAAGCAATGAAAATTACTAAATCTCTCTTGTGTCATTAATGCTGTCAGCCACGTTTTTCTGTGTATAAAGCAATGCCAAATTACTAAATCTCTCATGTGTCATTGATGATGTCAGCCACGTTTTTCTCTGTATAAAGCAATGCCAAATTAATAAATCTCTCTTTTGTCAATGATGATCTCAGCCACCTTTTTCTCTGTATGAATCAATGCCAAATTACTAAATCTCGTATGTGTCATTAATGATGTCTTCCACGTTTTTTCTGTATGAGGCAATGCCAAATTTCTACATCTCTCTAATGTCATATAAAATCTCAGCCACGTTTTTATCTATATGAAGCAATGCCAAATTACTAAATCTCTCATGTGTCATTGATGATGTCAGCCACGTTTTTCTCTGTATGAAGGAATTTTAAACTACTAAATCTCTCTTGTGTCATTGATGATCACAGTCAAGTTTTTCTATGTATGAAGCAAGCCAAATTACTAAATCTCTCTTGTGTCATTGATGATCTCAGCCAACCCTTTTCTGTGTATGAAGCAATGTCAAATTACTAAATCTCTCTTGTGTCATTGATGATCTCAGCCAACCCTTTTATTTGTATGAAACAATGCTTAATTATTAAATCTCTCTTTTGTCAATGATGATCTCGGTCACGTTTTTCTCTGTATGAAGCAATGCCAAATTACTAAATCTCTCTTGTGTGATTGATGATCTCAGTCAAGTTTTTCTCTGTATGAAGCAATGACAAATTACTAAATCTATCTTGTGTCAATGATGATCTCAGTCACGTTTTTCTCTGTATGATGCAATGCCAAAGTACTAAATCTCTCTTGTGTGATTGATGATCTCAGTCAAGTTTTTCTCTGTATGAAGCAATGACAAATTACTAAATCTCCCTTGTGTCATTGATGATCTCAGTCACGTTTTTCTCAGTGTGTAGCAATGCCAAATTATTAAATCTCTCTTGTGTCATTGATGATCTCAGTCACGTTTTTCTCAGTGTGTAGCAATGCCAAATTACTAAATCTCCCTTGTGTCATTGATGATCTCAGTCACGTTTTTCTCAGTAAGAAGCAATGAAAATTACTAAATCTCTCTTGTGTCATTAATGCTGTCAGCCACGTTTTTCTGTGTATGAAGCAATGCCAAATTACTAAATCTCTCATGTGTCATTGATGATGTCAGCCACGATTTTCTCTATATGAAGCAATGTCAAATTACTAAATTTCTCTTGTGTCAATGATGATCTCAGCACGTTTTTTCTTTATGATGCAATGCCAAATTACTCAATCTCTCTTGTGTTAATGATGATCTCAGTCACGTTTTTCTCTGTTTGAAGCAATGCCAAATTAATAAATCTCTCTTATGTGATTGATGATCTCAGTCAAGTTTTTCTCAGTATGAAGCAATGTCAAATTACTAATCTCTCTTGTGTCATTGATGATCTCAGTCACGTTTTTATCAGTGTGTAGAAATGCCAAATTACTAAATCTCTCTTGTGTCATTGATGATCTCAGTCACGTTTTTCTCAGTAAGAAGCAATGAAAATTACTAAATCTCTCTTGTGTCATTAACGCTGTCAGCCACGTTTTTCTGTGTATGAAGAAATGATAAATTACTAAATATCTCATGTGTCATTGATGATCTCAGTCACGTTTTCTCTGTAAGAATCAATGCCAAATTACTAAATATCTCTAGTGTCATTAATGATGTCAGCCACGATGTTCTCTCTATGAAGCAAGCCAAATTACAAAATCACTCTTGTGTCATTGATGATCTCAGTCAAGTTTTTCTGTGTATGAAGCAGTGACAAATTAATAAATCTCTCTTGTGTCATTGATGATTTCAGTCAATTTATCTCAGTATGTATCAATTACAAATTACTAAATCTATCTTGTGTCAATGATGATCTCAGCCACCTTTTTCTCTGTATGAATCAGTGCCAAATTACTAAATCTCGTATGTGTCATTAATGATGTCTACCACGTTTTTTCTGTATGAGGCAATGCCAAATTTCTAAATCTCTCTAATGTCATATAAAATCTCAGCCACGTTTTTATCTATATGAAGCAATGCCAAATTACTAAATCTCTCATGCGTCATTGATGATGTCAGCCACGTTTTCTCTGTATGAAGGAATTTTTAAACTACTAAATCTCTCTTGTGTCATTGATGATCACAGTCAAGTTTTTCTATGTATGAAGCAAGCAAAATTACTAAATCTCTCTTGTGTCATTGATGATCTCAGTCAAGTTTTTCTCTGGATGAATCAATGACAAATTACTAAATCTCTCTTGTGTCATTGATGATCTCAGCCAACCCTTTTCTGTGTATGAAGCAATGTCAAATTACTAAATCTCTCTTGTGTCATTGATGATCTCAGCCAACCCTTTTATTTGTATGAAACAATGCTTAATTATTAAATCTCTCTTTTGTCAATGATGATCTCGGTCACGTTTTTTTCTGTATGAAGCAATGTTAAATTACTAAATCTCTCTTGTGTCATTGATGATCTCAGCCAAACCTTTTCTTTGTATGAAACAATGCCAAATTATTAAATCTCTCTTGTTTCACTATTGATCTCTGTCAAGTTTTTCACTGTATGAAGCAATGCCAAATTACTAAATCTCTCTTGTGTCATTGATGATCTCAGCCAACTCTTTTTTATTTGTATGAAACAATGCCAAATTATTAAATCTCTTTTGTGTCAATGATGATCTCGGTCACGTTTTTTTCTTTATGAAGCAATGCCAAATTACTAAATCTCTCGTGTGTCAATGATGATCTCAGTCACGTTTTTTTCTCTGTATGAAGCAATGCCAAAATACTAAATCTCTCTTGTGTGATTGATGATCTCAGTCAAGTTTTTCTCTGTATGAAGCAATGACAAATTACTAAATCTCCCTTGTGTCATTGATGATCTCAGTCACGTTTTTCTCAGTGTGTAGCAATGCCAAATTATTAAATCTCTCTTGTGTCATTGATGATCTCAGTCACGTTTTTCTCAGTTAGAAGCAATGAAAATTACTAAATCTCTCTTGTGTCATTAATGCTGTCAGCCACGTTTTTCTGTGTATAAAGCAATGCCAAATTACTAAATCTCTCATGTGTCATTGATGATGTCAGCCACGTTTTTCTCTGTATAAAGCAATGCCAAATTAATAAATCTCTCTTTTGTCAATGATGATCTCAGCCACCTTTTTCTCTGTATGAATCAATGCCAAATTACTAAATCTCGTATGTGTCATTAATGATGTCTTCCACGTTTTTTCTGTATGAGGCAATGCCAAATTTCTACATCTCTCTAATGTCATATAAAATCTCAGCCACGTTTTTATCTATATGAAGCAATGCCAAATTACTAAATCTCTCTTGTGTCATTGATGATCTCAGCCAACCCTTTTATTTGTATGAAACAATGCTTAATTATTAAATCTCTCTTTTGTCAATGATGATCTCGGTCACGTTTTTTCTGTATGAAGCAATGTTAAATTACTAAATCTCTCTTGTGTCATTGATGATCTCAGCCAAACCTTTTCTTTGTATGAAACAATGCCAAATTATTAAATCTCTCTTGTTTCACTATTGATCTCTGTCAAGTTTTTCACTGTATGAAGCAATGCCAAATTACTAAATCTCTCTTGTGTCATTGATGATCTCAGCCAACTCTTTTTTATTTGTATGAAACAATGCCAAATTATTAAATCTCTTTTGTGTCAATGATGATCTCGGTCACGTTTTTTTCTTTATGAAGCAATGCCAAATTACTAAATCTCTCGTGTGTCAATGATGATCTCAGTCACGTTTTTTTCTCTGTATGAAGCAATGCCAAAATACTAAATCTCTCTTGTGTGATTGATGATCTCAGTCAAGTTTTTCTCTGTATGAAGCAATGACAAATTACTAAATCTCCCTTGTGTCATTGATGATCTCAGTCACGTTTTTCTCAGTGTGTAGCAATGCCAAATTATTAAATCTCTCTTGTGTCATTGATGATCTCAGTCACGTTTTTCTCAGTTAGAAGCAATGAAAATTACTAAATCTCTCTTGTGTCATTAATGCTGTCAGCCACGTTTTTCTGTGTATAAAGCAATGCCAAATTACTAAATCTCTCATGTGTCATTGATGATGTCAGCCACGTTTTTCTCTGTATAAAGCAATGCCAAATTAATAAATCTCTCTTTTGTCAATGATGATCTCAGCCACCTTTTTCTCTGTATGAATCAATGCCAAATTACTAAATCTCGTATGTGTCATTAATGATGTCTTCCACGTTTTTTCTGTATGAGGCAATGCCAAATTTCTACATCTCTCTAATGTCATATAAAATCTCAGCCACGTTTTATCTATATGAAGCAATGCCAAATTACTAAATCTCTCATGTGTCATTGATGATGTCAGCCACGTTTTTCTCTGTATGAAGGAATTTTAAACTACTAAATCTCTCTTGTGTCATTGATGATCACAGTCAAGTTTTTCTATGTATGAAGCAAGCCAAATTACTAAATCTCTCTTGTGTCATTGATGATCTCAGCCAACCCTTTTCTGTGTATGAAGCAATGTCAAATTACTAAATCTCTCTTGTGTCATTGATGATCTCAGCCAACCCTTTTATTTGTATGAAACAATGCTTAATTATTAAATCTCTCTTTTGTCAATGATGATCTCGGTCACGTTTTTCTCTGTATGAAGCAATGCCAAATTACTAAATCTCTCTTGTGTGATTGATGATCTCAGTCAAGTTTTTCTCTGTATGAAGCAATGACAAATTACTAAATCTATCTTGTGTCAATGATGATCTCAGTCACGTTTTTCTCTGTATGATGCAATGCCAAAGTACTAAATCTCTCTTGTGTGATTGATGATCTCAGTCAAGTTTTTCTCTGTATGAAGCAATGACAAATTACTAAATCTCCCTTGTGTCATTGATGATCTCAGTCACGTTTTTCTCAGTGTGTAGCAATGCCAAATTATTAAATCTCTCTTGTGTCATTGATGATCTCAGTCACGTTTTTCTCAGTGTGTAGCAATGCCAAATTACTAAATCTCCCTTGTGTCATTGATGATCTCAGTCACGTTTTTCTCAGTAAGAAGCAATGAAAATTACTAAATCTCTCTTGTGTCATTAATGCTGTCAGCCACGTTTTTCTGTGTATGAAGCAATGCCAAATTACTAAATCTCTCATGTGTCATTGATGATGTCAGCCACGATTTTCTCTATATGAAGCAATGTCAAATTACTAAATTTCTCTTGTGTCAATGATGATCTCAGCACGTTTTTTTCTTTATGATGCAATGCCAAATTACTCAATCTCTCTTGTGTTAATGATGATCTCAGTCACGTTTTTCTCTGTTTGAAGCAATGCCAAATTAATAAATCTCTCTTATGTGATTGATGATCTCAGTCAAGTTTTCTCAGTATGAAGCAATGTCAAATTACTAATCTCTCTTGTGTCATTGATGATCTCAGTCACGTTTTTATCAGTGTGTAGAAATGCCAAATTACTAAATCTCTCTTGTGTCATTGATGATCTCAGTCACGTTTTTCTCAGTAAGAAGCAATGAAAATTACTAAATCTCTCTTGTGTCATTAACGCTGTCAGCCACGTTTTTCTGTGTATGAAGAAATGATAAATTACTAAATATCTCATGTGTCATTGATGATCTCAGTCACGTTTTTCTCTGTAAGAATCAATGCCAAATTACTAAATATCTCTAGTGTCATTAATGATGTCAGCCACGATGTTCTCTCTATGAAGCAAGCCAAATTACAAAATCACTCTTGTGTCATTGATGATCTCAGTCAAGTTTTTCTGTGTATGAAGCAGTGACAAATTAATAAATCTCTCTTGTGTCATTGATGATTTCAGTCAATTTTATCTCAGTATGTATCAATTACAAATTACTAAATCTATCTTGTGTCAATGATGATCTCAGCCACCTTTTTCTCTGTATGAATCAGTGCCAAATTACTAAATCTCGTATGTGTCATTAATGATGTCTACCACGTTTTTTCTGTATGAGGCAATGCCAAATTTCTAAATCTCTCTAATGTCATATAAAATCTCAGCCACGTTTTTATCTATATGAAGCAATGCCAAATTACTAAATCTCTCATGCGTCATTGATGATGTCAGCCACGTTTTTCTCTGTATGAAGGAATTTTTAAACTACTAAATCTCTCTTGTGTCATTGATGATCACAGTCAAGTTTTTCTATGTATGAAGCAAGCAAAATTACTAAATCTCTCTTGTGTCATTGATGATCTCAGTCAAGTTTTTCTCTGGATGAATCAATGACAAATTACTAAATCTCTCTTGTGTCATTGATGATCTCAGCCAACCCTTTTCTGTGTATGAAGCAATGTCAAATTACTAAATCTCTCTTGTGTCATTGATGATCTCAGCCAACCCTTTTATTTGTATGAAACAATGCTTAATTATTAAATCTCTCTTTTGTCAATGATGATCTCGGTCACGTTTTTTTCTGTATGAAGCAATGTTAAATTACTAAATCTCTCTTGTGTCATTGATGATCTCAGCCAAACCTTTTCTTTGTATGAAACAATGCCAAATTATTAAATCTCTCTTGTTTCACTATTGATCTCTGTCAAGTTTTTCACTGTATGAAGCAATGCCAAATTACTAAATCTCTCTTGTGTCATTGATGATCTCAGCCAACTCTTTTTTATTTGTATGAAACAATGCCAAATTATTAAATCTCTTTTGTGTCAATGATGATCTCGGTCACGTTTTTTTCTTTATGAAGCAATGCCAAATTACTAAATCTCTCGTGTGTCAATGATGATCTCAGTCACGTTTTTTTCTCTGTATGAAGCAATGCCAAATTACTAAATCTCTCTTGTGTGATTGATGATCTCAGTCAAGTTTTTCTCTGTATGAAGCAATGACAAATTACTAAATCTATCTTGTGTCAATGATGATCTCAGTCACGTTTTTCTCTATATGAAGCAATGCCAAAATACTAAATCTCTCTTGTGTGATTGATGATCTCAGTCAAGTTTTTCTCTGTATGAAGCAATGACAAATTACTAAATCTCCCTTGTGTCATTGATGATCTCAGTCACGTTTTTCTCAGTGTGTAGCAATGCCAAATTATTAAATCTCTCTTGTGTCATTGATGATCTCAGTCACGTTTTTCTCAGTTAGAAGCAATGAAAATTACTAAATCTCTCTTGTGTCATTAATGCTGTCAGCCACGTTTTTCTGTGTATAAAGCAATGCCAAATTACTAAATCTCTCATGTGTCATTGATGATGTCAGCCACGTTTTTCTCTGTATAAAGCAATGCCAAATTAATAAATCTCTCTTTTGTCAATGATGATCTCAGCCACCTTTTTCTCTGTATGAATCAATGCCAAATTACTAAATCTCGTATGTGTCATTAATGATGTCTTCCACGTTTTTTCTGTATGAGGCAATGCCAAATTTCTACATCTCTCTAATGTCATATAAAATCTCAGCCACGTTTTTATCTATATGAAGCAATGCCAAATTACTAAATCTCTCATGTGTCATTGATGATGTCAGCCACGTTTTTCTCTGTATGAAGGAATTTTTAAACTACTAAATCTCTCTTGTGTCATTGATGATCACAGTCAAGTTTTTCTATGTATGAAGCAAGCCAAATTACTAAATCTCTCTTGTGTCATTGATGATCTCAGCCAACCCTTTTCTGTGTATGAAGCAATGTCAAATTACTAAATCTCTCTTGTGTCATTGATGATCTCAGCCAACCCTTTTATTTGTATGAAACAATGCTTAATTATTAAATCTCTCTTTTGTCAATGATGATCTCGGTCACGTTTTTCTCTGTATGAAGCAATGCCAAATTACTAAATCTCTCTTGTGTGATTGATGATCTCAGTCAAGTTTTTCTCTGTATGAAGCAATGACAAATTACTAAATCTATCTTGTGTCAATGATGATCTCAGTCACGTTTTTCTCTGTATGATGCAATGCCAAAGTACTAAATCTCTCTTGTGTGATTGATGATCTCAGTCAAGTTTTTCTCTGTATGAAGCAATGACAAATTACTAAATCTCCCTTGTGTCATTGATGATCTCAGTCACGTTTTTCTCAGTGTGTAGCAATGCCAAATTATTAAATCTCTCTTGTGTCATTGATGATCTCAGTCACGTTTTTCTCAGTGTGTAGCAATGCCAAATTATTAAATCTCTCTTGTGTCATTGATGATCTCAGTCACGTTTTTCTCAGTTAGAAGCAATGAAAATTACTAAATCTCTCTTGTGTCATTAATGCTGTCAGCCACGTTTTTCTGTGTATAAAGCAATGCCAAATTACTAAATCTCTCATGTGTCATTGATGATGTCAGCCACGTTTTTCTCTGTATAAAGCAATGCCAAATTAATAAATCTCTCTTTTGTCAATGATGATCTCAGCCACCTTTTTCTCTGTATGAATCAATGCCAAATTACTAAATCTCGTATGTGTCATTAATGATGTCTTCCACGTTTTTTCTGTATGAGGCAATGCCAAATTTCTACATCTCTCTAATGTCATATAAAATCTCAGCCACGTTTTTATCTATATGAAGCAATGCCAAATTACTAAATCTCTCATGTGTCATTGATGATGTCAGCCACGTTTTTCTCTGTATGAAGGAATTTTTAAACTACTAAATCTCTCTTGTGTCATTGATGATCACAGTCAAGTTTTTCTATGTATGAAGCAAGCCAAATTACTAAATCTCTCTTGTGTCATTGATGATCTCAGCCAACCCTTTTCTGTGTATGAAGCAATGTCAAATTACTAAATCTCTCTTGTGTCATTGATGATCTCAGCCAACCCTTTTATTTGTATGAAACAATGCTTAATTATTAAATCTCTCTTTTGTCAATGATGATCTCGGTCACGTTTTTTTCTGTATGAAGCAATGTTAAATTACTAAATCTCTCTTGTGTCATTAATAATCTCAGCCATGTTTTTCTCTGTATGAAGCAATGTTAAATTATTAAATCTCTCTTGTGTCATTGATGATCTCAGCCAATCCTTTTCTTTGTATGAAACAATGCCAAAATTATTAAATCTCTCTTGTTTCACTATTGATCTCTGTCAAGTTTTTCACTGTATGAAGCAATGCCAAATTACTAAATCTCTCTTGTGTCATTGATGATCTCAGCCAACTCTTTTTTATTTGTATGAAACAATGCCAAATTATTAAATCTCTTTTGTGTCAATGATGATCTCGGTCACGTTTTTTTCTTTATGAAGCAATGCCAAATTACTAAATCTCTCGTGTGTCAATGATGATCTCAGTCACGTTTTTTTCTCTGTATGAAGCAATGCCAAAGTACTAAATCTCTCTTGTGTGATTGATGATCTCAGTCAAGTTTTTCTCTGTTTGAAGCAATGACAAATTACTAAATCTATCTTGTATCAATGATGATCTCAGTCACGTTTTTCTCTGTATGAAGCAATGCCAAAGTACTAAATCTCTCTTGTGTGATTGATGATCTCAGTCAAGTTTTTCTCTGTATGAAGCAATGACAAATTACTAAATCTCCCTTGTGTCATTGATGATCTCAGTCACGTTTTTCTCAGTGTGTAGCAATGCCAAATTATTAAATCTCTCTTGTGTCATTGATGTTCTCAGTCACGTTTTTCTCAGTGTGTAGCAATGCCAAATTACTAAATCTCTCTTGTGTCATTGATGATCTCAGTCACGTTTTTCTCAGTAAGAAGCAATGAAAATTACTAAATCTCTCTTGTGTCATTAATGCTGTCAGCCACGTTTTTTTGTGTATGAAGCAATGCCAAATTACTAAATCTCTCATGTGTCATTGATGATGTCAGGCACGATTTTCTCTATATGAAGCAATGTCAAATTACTAAATTTCTCTTGTGTCAATGATGATCTCAGTCACGTTTTTCTCTGTAAGAATCAATGCTAAATTACTAAATATCTCTAGTGTCATTAATGATGTCAGCCACGATGTTCTCTCTATGAAGCAAGCCAAATTACAAAATCTCTCTTGTGTCATTGATGATCTCAGTCAAGTTTTTCTGTGTATGAAGCAGTGACAAATTAATAAATCTCTCTTGTGTCATTGATGATTTCAGTCAATTTTATCTCAGTATGTATCAATTACAAATTACTAAATCTATCTTGTGTCAATGATGATCTCAGCCACCTTTTTCTCTGTATGAATCAATGCCAAATTACTAAATCTCGTATGTGTCATTAATGATGTCTACCACGTTTTTTCTGTATGAGGCAATGCCAAATTTCTAAATCTCTCTAATGTCATATAAAATCTCAGCCACGTTTTTATCTATATGAAGCAATGCCAAATTACTAAATCTCTCATGCGTCATTGATGATGTCAGCCACGTTTTTCTCTGTATGAAGGAATTTTTAAACTACTAAATCTCTCTTGTGTCATTGATGATCACAGTCAAGTTTTTCTATGTATGAAGCAAGCAAAATTACTAAATCTCTCTTGTGTCATTGATGATCTCAGTCAAGTTTTTCTCTGGATGAATCAATGACAAATTACTAAATCTCTCTTGTGTCATTGATGATCTCAGCCAACCCTTTTCTGTGTATGAAGCAATGTCAAATTACTAAATCTCTCTTGTGTCATTGATGATCTCAGCCAACCCTTTTATTTGTATGAAACAATGCTTAATTATTAAATCTCTCTTTTGTCAATGATGATCTCGGTCACGTTTTTTTCTGTATGAAGCAATGTTAAATTACTAAATCTCTCTTGTGTCATTGATGATCTCAGCCAACCTTTTCTTTGTATGAAACAATGCCAAATTATTAAATCTCTCTTGTTTCACTATTGATCTCTGTCAAGTTTTTCACTGTATGAAGCAATGCCAAATTACTAAATCTCTCTTGTGTCATTGATGATCTCAGCCAACTCTTTTTTATTTGTATGAAACAATGCCAAATTATTAAATCTCTTTTGTGTCAATGATGATCTCGGTCACGTTTTTTTCTTTATGAAGCAATGCCAAATTACTAAATCTCTCGTGTGTCATTGATGATCTCAGTCACGTTATTTTCTCTGTATGAAGCAATGCCAAATTACTAAATCTCTCTTGTGTGATTGATGATCTCAGTCAAGTTTTTCTCTGTATGAAGCAATGACAAATTACTAAATCTATCTTGTGTCAATGATGATCTCCGTCACGTTTTTCTCTATATGAAGCAATGCCAAAGTACTAAATCTCTCTTGTGTGATTGATGATCTCAGTCAAGTTTTTCTCTGTATGAAGCAATGACAAATTACTAAATCTCCCTTGTGTCATTGATGATCTCAGTCACGTTTTTCTCAGTGTGTAGCAATGCCAAATTATTAAATCTCTCTTGTGTCATTGATGATCTCAGTCACGTTTTTCTCAGTGTGTAGCAATGCCAAATTATTAAATCTCTCTTGTGTCATTGATGATCTCAGTCACGTTTTTCTCAGTAAGAAGCAATGAAAATACTAAATCTCTCTTGTGTCATTAATGCTGTCAGCCACGTTTTTCTGTGTATGAAGCAATGCCAAATTACTAAATCTCTCATGTGTCATTGATGATGTCAGCCACGATTTTCTCTATATGAAGCAATGTCAAATTACTAAATGTCTCTTGTGTCAATGATGATCTCAGCACGTTTTTTTCTTTATGATGCAATGCCAAATTACTAAATCTCTCTTGTGTCAATGATGATCTCAGTCACGTTTTTCTCTGTATGAAGCAATGCCAAATTAATAAATCTCTCTTATGTGATTGATGCTGTCAGTCACGTTTTTCTGTGTATGAAGCAATGATAAATTACTAAATCTCTCATGTGTCATTGATGATCTCAGTCACGTTTTTCTCTGTAAGAATCAATGCTAAATTACTAAATATCTCTAGTGTCATTAATGATGTCAGCCACGATGTTCTCTCTATGAAGCAAGCCAAATTACAAAATCTCTCTTGTGTCATTGATGATCTCAGTCAATTTTTTCTGTGTATGAAGCAGTGACAAATTAATAAATCTCTCTTGTGTCATTGATGATCTCAGTCAAGTTTATCTCAGTATGTATCAATTACAAATTACTAAATCTATCTTGTGTCAATGATGATCTCAGCCACCCTTTTCTCTGTATGAATCAATGCCAAATTACTAAATCTCGTATGTGCCATTAATGATGTCTACCACGTTTTTTCTGTATGAGGCAATGCCAAATTTCTAAATCTCTCTAATGTCATATAAAATCTCAGCCACGTTTTTATCTATATGAAGCAATGCCAAATTACTAAATCTCTCATGCGTCATTGATGATGTCAGCCACGTTTTTCTCTGTATGAAGGAATTTTTAAACTACTAAATCTCTCTTGTGTCATTGATGATCACAGTCAAGTGTTTCTATGTATGAAGTAAGCCAAATTAATAAATCTCTCTTGTGTCATTGATGATCTCAGTCAAGTTTTTCTCTGGATGAATCAATGACAAATTACTAAATCTCTCTTGTGTCATTGATGATCTCAGTCACGTTTTTCTCTGTATGAAGCAATGTCAAACTACTAAATCTCTCTTGTGTCATTGATGATCTTAGTCACGTTTTTCTCTGTATGAAGCAAAGACAAATTACTAAATCTCTCTTGTGTCATTAATGATCTCAGCCACGTTTTTCTCTGTATGAAGCAATGTTAAATTACTAAATCTATCTTGTAACTGATGATCTCAGCCAACCCTTTTCTGTGTATGAAGCAATGTCAAATTACTAAATCTCTCTTGTGTCATTGATGATCTCAGCCAACTCCTTTATTCGTATGAAACAATGCCAAATTATTAAATCTCTTTTGTGTCAATGATGATCTCGGTCACGTTTTTTTCTCTTTGAGGCAATGTAAAATTACTAAGTCTCTCTTGTGTCATTAATGATCTCAGCCATGTTTTTCTCTGTATGAAGCAATGCCAAATTATGGAATAGGCAAATAATTGCGATGCTGCGGTAAACTGGTAGCATGGAGCCAGTGATGGGGAGTGTTAAACACTCCAAGGTATGAAGACAGCTTTACAAGGGAGGAACACAACACAATATTGACGTTTCGGCATGTGGCCTTCTTCGGAGTAAAAGGACAATGAAAACAAACGGTGAAACACAATTATCTATAACTACATGATCAGAAGAATGGAGAGGTGGACAGAAAAGAAGAAAGTAGGATGTTGAAAGATGAATAAAGAAATAAGCTACATGAGGGGAGGTAGGATGAGTTTTAAGATGTATAAATTAGAAAGAATATAAGAATATATATATATATATATATTATATATATATATATATATATATATATATATATATATATATATATATATATAAATATATATTGTTAAATATTACATAAATATATATAAATATATATATATATATATCTGTATGACGCAATGACAAATTAGGGAATAGACAAATAATTGCGATGCTGCGGTAAAGCTGGTAGCATTGAGCCAGTGGTAGGGAGTGTTAAACACTCCAAGGTATGAAGACAGCTTTTCAAGGGAGGAACACAACACAATATTGACGTTTCGGCCTGTGACCTTCTTCGGAGTACAAGGACAACGAAAACAAACGGTGAAACACAATTATCAATAACTACATGATAAGAAGAATGGAGAGGTGGACAAAAAAGAATAAAGTAGAATGTTTAAAAATGAAAAAAGAAGAAAGCTACATGAAGGGAGGTAGGAAAAGTGTTAAGATGTATAAATTACAAACAATATGAGAATATATATATATATATATATATATATATATATATATATATATATATATATATATATATATATATAATATATATATATGTATATAAATAAATATATACTGATATATATATATATAAATATATTTTTTCATTATTATATTATACAGGGTGTTTATAAAGTCTCACTACACTTGGTATCTAGGTCAATTTGAAAAAAAATGTTTATGACGTCATCACAATATGTGCTCCCACTGTCAATGAAATTTGTTGAATAAGTTTATTGCTACTGGAAATGTGGAAGATGCTCCACGATCTGGTAGGCCTGCTGTGAATGATGAAATATGTTTAGATATCCAAGACAGAATCCTTAAAAGTCCAGACAAGTCATTAAGAAAACTGTCGCAACAAGTGAACTTACCATTGAGCACATCTTGTGATGACGTCATAAACATTTTTTTCAAATTGACCTAGATACCAAGTGTAGTGAGACTTTATAAACACCCTATATAAATAAATTTAAATATATTTCTCTGTATGAAGCAATGACAAATTACTATATATCTGTCTTGTGTCATTAGTGATCTCAATCACGTTTATTCTCTGAAGCAATGCCAAATTACTAAATCTATCTTGTGTCAATGATGATCTCAGTCACGTTTTTCTCTGTATGAAGCAATGCCAAATTACTAAATCTCTCGTGTGTCAATGATGATCTCAGTCACGTTTTTCTCTGTATGAAGCAATGCCAAATTACTAAATCTCTCTTGTGTGATTGATGATCTCAGTCAAGTTTTTCTCTGTATGAAGCAATGACAAATTACTAAATCTATCTTGTGTCAATGATGATCTCAGTCACGTTTTTTTTCTTTATGATGCAATGCCAAATTACTAAATCTCTCTTGTGTCAATGATGATCTCAGTCACGTTTTTCTCTGTATGAAGCAATGACAAATTACTAAATCTCCCTTGTGTCATTGATGATCTCAGTCACGTTTTTATCAGTGTGTAGCAATGCCAAATTACTAAATCTCTCTTGTGTCATTGATGATCTCAGTCACGTTTTTCTCAGTAGGAAGCAAGGAAAATTACTAAATCTCTCTTGTGTCATTAATGCTGTCAGCCACGTTTTTCTGTGTATGAAGCAATGATAAATTACCTAATCTCTCATGTGTCATTGATGATGTCAGCCACGATTTTCTATATATGAAGCAATGTCAAATTACTAAATCTCTCTTGTGTCAATGATGATCTCAGTCACGTTTTTTCTTTATGATGCAATGCTAAATTATTAAATCTCTCTTGTGTCATTGATGATCTCAGTCAAACCTTTTCTTTGTATGAAACAATGCCAAATTATTAAATCTCTCTTGTTTCACTATTGATCTCAGTCAAGTTTTTCACTGTATGAAGCAATGCCAAATTACTAAATCTCTCTTGTGTCATTGATGATCTCAGCCAACTCTTTTATTTGTATGAAACAATGCCAAATTATTAAATCTCTTTTGTGTCAATGATGATCTCAGCCATGTTTTTCTCTGTATGGAGCAATGCCAAATTATGGAATAGGCAAATAATTGCGATGCTGAGGTAAACTGGTAGCATGGAGCCAGTGATGGGGAGTGTTAAACACTCCAAGGTATGAAGACAGCTTTACAAGGGAGGAACACAACACAATATTGACGTTTCGGCCTGTGGCCTTCTTCGGACTAAAAGGACAACGAAAACAAACAGTGAAACACAATTATCTATAACTACACGATCAGAAGAATGGAGAGGTGGACAGAAAAGAAGAAAGTAGGATGTTGAAAGATGAATAAAAAAATAAGCTACATGAGGGGAGGTAGGATGAGTGTTCAGATGTATAAATTAGAAAGAATATAAGAATATATATATATATATATATATATATATATATATATATATATATATATATATATATATATATAAATATATATTTATAAATATTACATAAATATATATAAATATATATATATATCTGTATGAAGCAATGACAAATTAGGGAATAGACAAATAATTGCGATGCTGCGGTAAAGCTGGTAGCATTGAGCCAGTGGTAGGGAGTGTTAAACACTCCAAGGTATGAAGACAGCTTTTCAAGGGAGGAACACAACACAATATTGACGTTTCGGCCTGTGACCTTCGGAGTACAAGGACAATGAAAACAAACGGTGAAACACAATTATCTATTAACTACATGATCAGAAGGATAGAGAGGTGGACAGAAAAGAATAAAGTAAGATGTTGAAAAATGAAATAAGAAGATAGCTACATGAGGGGAGGTAGGATGAGTGTTAAGATGTATAAATTAGAAAGAATATGAGAATATATATATATATATATATATATATATATATAAATATAATGTATATATATATATATATATATAAATAAATATATACTGATATATATATATATATATATATTTATTAATATTATATAAATATATTTAAATATATATCTCTGTATGAAGCAATGACAAATTACTACATATATCTGTCTTGTGTCATTAGTGATCTCAATCACGTTTATTCTCTGAAGCAATGCCAAATTACTAAATCTATCTTGTGTCAATGATGATCTCAGTCACGTTTTTCTCTGTATGAAGCAATGCCAAATTACTAAATCTCTCTTGTGTGATTGATGATCTCAGTCAAGTTTTTCTCTGTATGAAGCAATGACAAATTACTAAATCTATCTTGTGTCAATGATGATCTCCGTCACGTTTTTCTCTGTAAGAATCAATGCCAAATTACTAAATATCTCTAGTGTCATTAATGATGTCAGCCACGATGTTCTCTCTATGAAGCAAGCCAAATTACAAAATCTCTCTTGTGTCATTGATGATCTCAGTCAAGTTTTTCTGTGTATGAAGCAGTGACAAATTAATAAATCTCTCTTGTGTCATTGATGATCTCAGTCAAGTTTATATCAGTATGTATCAATTACAAATTACTAAATCTATCTTGTGCCAATGATGATCTCAGCCACCTTTTTCTCTGTATGAATCAATGCCAAATTACTAAATCTCGTTTGTGTCATTAATGATGTCTACCACGTTTTTTCTGTATGAGGCAATGCCAAATTACTAAATCTCTCTAGTGTCATATAATATCTCAGCCACGTTTTTATCTATATGAAGCAATGTCAAATTACTAAATCTCTCATGCGACATTGATGATGTCAGCCACGTTTTTCTCTGTATGAAAGAATTTTAAACTACTAAATCTCTCTTGTGTCATTGATGATCACAGTCAAGTTTTTCTATGTATGAAGCAAGCCAAATTACTAAATCTCTCTTGTGTCATTGATGGTCTCAGTCAAGTTTTTCTCTGTAAGAAGCAATAAAAATTACTAAATCTATCTATTGTCACTAATGATGTCAGCCACGTTTTTCTCTGTATGAAGCAATGCCAAATTACTAAATCTCTCTGATGTCATTGATGAACTTAGTCACGTTTTTCTCTGTATGAAGCAAAGACAAATTACTAAATCTCTCATGTGTCATTAATGATCTCAGCCATGTTTTTCTCTGTATGAAGCAATGTTAAATTATTAAATCTCTCTTGTGTCATTTATGATCTCAGCCAAACCTTTTCTTTGTATGAAACAATGCCAAATTATTAAATCTCTCTTGTTTCACTATTGATCTCAGTCAAGTTTTTCACTGTATGAAGCAATGCCAAATTACTAAATCTCTCTTGTGTCATTGATGATCTCAGCCAACTCTTTTATTTGTATGAAACAATGCCAAATTACTAAATCTCTCTTGTGTCATTGATGAACTTAGTCACGTTTTTCTCTGTATGAAGCAAAGACAAATTACTAAATCTCTCTTGTGTCAATGATGATCTCGGTCACGTTTTTTTCTGCATGAAGCAATGCCAAATTACTAAATCTCTTTTGTGTGATAGATGATCTCAGTCACGTTTTTCTCTGTATGAAGCAATGCCAAATTACTAAATCTATCTTGTGTCAATGATGATCTCAGTCACGTTTTTTTCGGTATGAAGCAATGCCAAATTACTTAATCTTTCTTGTGTGATTGATGATCTCAGTCAAGTTTTTCTCTGTATGAAGCAATGGCAAATTACTAAATCTCCCTTGTGTCATTGATGATCTCAGTCACGTTTTTCTCAGTGCGTAGCAATGCCAAATTATTAAATCTCTCTTGTGTCATTGATGATCTCAGTCACGTTTTTCTCAGTAAGAAGCAATGCCAAATTACTAAATCTCTCTAGTGTCATTAATGATGTCAGCCACGATGTTCTCTCTATGAAGCAAGCCAAATTACAAAATCTCTCTTGTGTCATTGTTGATCTCAGTCAAGTTTTTCTGTGTATGAAGCAGTGACAAATTAATAAATCTCTCTTGTGTCATTGATGATCTCAGTCAAGTTTATCTCAGTATGTATCAATTACAAATTACTAAATCTATCTTGTGTCAATGATGATCTCAGCCACCTTTTTCTCTGTATGAATCAATGCCAAATTACTAAATCTCGTTTGTGTCATTAATGATGTCTACCACGTTTTTTCTGTATGATGCAATGCCAAATTACTAAATCTCTCTAGTGTCATATAATATCTCAGCCACGTTTTTATCTATATGAAGCAATGCCAAATTACTAAATCTCTCATGCGACATTGATGATGTCAGCCACGTTTTTCTCTGTATGAAAGAATTTTTAAACTACTAAATCTCTCTTGTGTCATTGATGATCACAGTCAAGTTTTTCTATGTATGAAGCAAGCCAAATTACTAAATCTCTCTTGTGTCATTGATGGTCTCAGTCAAGTTTTTTTCTGTAAGAAGCAATAAAAATTACTAAATCTCTCTATTGTCACTAATGATGTCAGCCACGTTTTTCTCTGTATGAAGCAATGCCAAATTACTAAATCTCTCTTGTGTCATTGATGATCTCAGTCACGTTTTTTCTTTATGATGCAATGCCAAATTATTAAATCTCTCTTGTGTCATTGATGATCTCAGTCAAACCTTTTCTTTGTATGAAACAATGCCAAATTATTAAATCTCTCTTGTTTCACTATTGATCTCAGTCAAGTTTTTCACTGTATGAAGCAATGCCAAATTACCAAATCTCTCTTGTGTCATTGATGATCTCAGCCAACTCTTTTATTTGTATGAAACAATGCCAAATTTTTAAATCTCTTTGTGTCAATGATGATCTCGGTCACGTTTTTTCTGTATGAAGCAATGTAAAATTACTAAATCTCTCTTGTGTCATTAATGATCTCAGCCATGTTTTTCTCTGTATGAAGCAATGCCAAATTATGGAATAGGCAAATAATTGCGATGCTGCGGTAAACTGGTAGCATGGAGCCAGTGATGGGGAGTGTTAAACACTCCAAGGTATGAAGACAGCTTTGCAAGGGAGGAATACAACACAATATTGACGTTTCGGCCTGTGGCCTTCTTCGGACTAAAAGGACAACCAAACAAACGGTGAAACACAATTATCTATAACTACATGATCAGAAGAATGGAGAGGTGGACAGAAAAGAAGAAAGTAGGATGTTGAAAGATGAATAAAGAAATAAGCTACATGAGGGGAGGTAGGATGAGTGTTCAGATGTATAAATTAGAAAGAATATAAGAATATATATATATATATATATATATATATATATATATATATATATATAATATATATATAAATATATATTTATAAATATTACATAAATATATATAAATATATATAAATATATATATCTCTGTATGAAGCAATGACAAATTAGGGAATAGACAAATAATTGCGATGCTGCGGTAAAGCTGGTAGCATTGAGCCAGTGGTAGGGAGTGTTTAAACACTCCAAGGTATGAAGACAGCTTTTCAAGGGAGGAACACAACACAATATTGACGTTTCGGCCTGTGACCTTCTTCGGAGTACAAGGACAACGAAAACAAACGGTGAAACACAATTATCTATAACTACATGATCAGAAGAATAGAGAGGTGGACAGAAAAGAATAAAGTAAGATGTTGAAAAATGAAATAAGAAGATAGCTAAATGAGGGGAGGTAGGATGAGTGTTAAGATGTATAAATTAGAAAGAATATCAGAATATATATATATATATATATATATATATATATATATATAATATATATATATATATATATATATATATATATATATATATATATAAATATATACTGATATATATATATATATATAAATATATATTTATTAATATTATATAAATATATTTAAATATATATCTCTGTATGAAGCAATGACAAATTACTATATATCTGTCTTGTGTCATTAGTGATCTAAATCACGTTTATTCTCTGAAGCAATGCCAAATTACTAAATCTCTCGTGTGTCAATGATGATCTCAGTCACGTTTTTCTCTGTATGAAGCAATGCCAAATTACTAAATCTCTCTTGTGTGATTGATGATCTCAGTCAAGTTTTTCTCTGTATGAAGCAATGACAAATTACTAAATCTTACTTGTGTCAATGATGATCTCAGTCACGTTTTTCTCTGTATGAAGCAATGCCAAATTACTAAATCTCCTTGTGTCATTGATGATCTCAGTCAAGTTTTTCTCAGTGTGTAGCAATGCCAAATTATTAAATCTCTTTTGTGTCACTGATGATCTCAGTCACGTTTTTCTCAGTAAGAAGCAATGAAAATTACTAAATCTCTCTTGTGTCATTAATGCTGTCAGCCACGTTTTTCTGTGTATGAAGCAATGCCAAATTACTAAATCTCTCATGTGTCATTGATGATGTCAGCCACGATTTTTCTCTATATGAAGCAATGTCAAATTTCTAAATGTCTCTTGTGTCAATGATGATCTCAGTCACGTTTTTTTCTTTATGATGCAATGCCAAATTACTAATTCTCTCTTGTGTCAATGATGATCTCAGTCACGTTTTTCTCTCTATGAAGCAATGCCAAATTACTAAATCTCTCTTGTGTCATTAATGATCTCAGCCATGTTTTTCTCTGTATGAAGCAATGTTAAATTATTAAATCTCTCTTGTGTCATTGATGATCTCAGCCAAACCTTTTCTTTGTATGAAACAATGCCAAATTATTAAATCTCTCTTGTTTCACTATTGATCTCAGTCAAGTTTTTCACTGTATGAAGCAATGCCAAATTACTAAATCTCTCTTGTGTCATTGATGATCTCAGCCAACTCTTTTATTTGTATGAAACAATGCCAAATTATTAAATCTCTTTTGTGTCAATGATGATCTCGGTCACGTTTTTTTCTGTATGAAGCAATGCCAAATTACTAAATCTCTCGTGTGTCAATGATGATCTCAGTCACGTTTTTCTCTGTATGAAGCAATGCCAAATTACTAAATCTCTCTTGTGTGATTGATGATCTCAGTCAAGTTTTTCTCTGTATGAAGCAATGACAAATTACTAAATCTCCCTTGTGTCATTGATGATCTCAGTCACGTTTTTCTCAGTGTGTAGCAATGCCAAATTATTAAATCTCTCTTGTGTCATTGATGATCTCAGTCACGTTTTTCTCAGTAAGAAGCAATGAAAATTACTAAATCTCTCTTGTGTCATTAATGCTGTCAGCCACGTTTTTTTGTGTATGAAGCAATGCCAAATTACTAAATCTCTTTTGTGTCATTGATGATGTCAGCCACGATTTTCTCAATATGAAGCAATGTCAAATTTCTAAATGTCTCTTGTGTCAATGATGATCTCAGTCACGTTTTTTTCTTTATGATGCAAAGCCAAATTACTAAATCTCTCTTGTGTCAATGATGATCTCAGTCACGTTTTTCTCTCTATGAAGCAATGCCAAATTACTAAATCTCTCATATGTCATTGATGATCTCAACTACGTTTTTCTCTATTTGAAGCAATATCAAATTTCTAAAGCTCTCTTGTTTCAATGATGATCTCAGTCACGTTTTTCTCTGTAAGAATCAATGCCAAATTTCTAAATATCTCTAGTGTCATTAATGATGTCAGCCACGATGTTCTCTCTATGAAGCAAGCCAAATTACAAAATCTCTCTTGTGTCATTGTTGATCTCAGTCAAGTTTTTTCTGTGTATGAAGCAGTGACAAATTAATAAATCTCTCTTGTGTCATTGATGATCTCAGTCAAGTTTATCTCAGTATGTATCAATTACAAATTACTAAATCTATCTTGTGTCAATGATGATCTCAGCCACCTTTTTCTCTGTATGAATCAATGCCAAATTACTAAATCTCGTTTGTGTCATTAATGATGTCTACCACGTTTTTTCTGTATGAGGCAATGCCAAATTACTAAATCTCTCTAATGTCATATAATATCTCAGCCACGTTTTTATCTATATGAAGCAATGCCAAATTACTAAATCTCTCATGCGACATTGATGATGTCAGCCACGTTTTTCTCTGTATGAAAGAATTTTTAAACTACTAAATCTCTCTATTGTCACTAATGATGTCAGCCACGTTTTTCTATGTATGAAGCAAGCCAAATTACTAAATCTCTCTTGTGTCATTGATGAACTTAGTCACGTTTTTCTCTGTATGAAGCAAAGACAAATTACTTAATCTCTCTTGTGTCATTAATGATCTCAGCCATGTTTTTCTCTGTATGAAGCAATGTTAAATTATTAAATCTCTCTTGTGTCATTGATGATCTCAGCCAACCTTTTCTTTGTATGAAACAATGCCAAATTTTTAAATCTCTCTTGTTTCACTATTGATCTCAGTCAAGTTTTTCACTGTATGAAGCAAAGCCAAATTACTAAATCTCTCTTGTGTCATTGATGATCTCAGCCAACTCTTTTATTTGTATGAAACAATGCCAAATTATTAAATCTCTTTTGTGTCAATGATGATCTCGGTCACGTTTTTTTCTGTATGAAGCAATGCCAAATTACTAAATCTCTCGTGTGTCAATGATGATCTCAGTCACGTTTTTCTCTGTATGAAGCAATGCCAAAACACTAAATCTCTCTTGTGTGATTGATGATTTCAGTCAAGTTTTTCTCTGTATGAAGCAATGACAAATTACTAAATCTCCCTTGTGTCATTGATGATCTCAGTCACGTTTTTCTCAGTGTGTAGCAATGCCAAATTATTAAATCTCTCTTGTGTCATTGATGATCTCAGTCACGTTTTTCTCAGTGTGTAGCAATGCCAAATTATTAAATCTCTCTTGTGTCATTGATGATCTCAGTCACGTTTTTCTCAGTAAGAAGCAATGAAAATTACTAAATCTCTCTTGTGTCATTAATGCTGTCAGCCACGTTTTTCTGTGTATGAAGCAATGCCAAATTACTAAATCTCTCATGTGTCATTGATGATGTCAGCAACGATTTTCTCTATATGAAGCAATGTCAAATTATTAAATGTCTCTTGTGTCAATGATTATCTCAGTCACGTTTTTTTCTTTATGATACAATGCCAAATTACTAAATCTCTCTTGTGTCAATTATGATCTCAGTCACGTTTTTCTCTCTATGAAGCAATGCCAAATTAATAAATCTCTCATGTGTCATTGATGATCTCAACTGCGTTTTTCTCTACTTGAATCAATATCAAATTTCTAAAGCTCTCTTTTGTCAATGATGATCTCAGTCACGTTTTTCTCTGTAAGAATCAATGCCAAATTACTAAATCTCCCTTGTGTCATTGATGATCTCAGTCACGTTTTTCTCAGTGGTGTAGCAATGCCAAATTACTAAATCTCTCTTGTGTCATTGATGATCTCAGTCACGTTTTTCTCAGTAAAAAGCAATGAAAATTACTAAATCTCTCTTGTGTCATTAATGATGTCAGCCACGATGTTCTATCTATGAAGCAAGCCAAATTACAAAATCTCTCTTGTGTCATTGATGATCTCAGTCACGTTTTTCTCTGTAAGAATCAATGCTAAATTACTAAATATCTCTAGTGTCATTAATGATGTCAGCCACGATGTTCTCTCTATGAAGCAAGCCAAATTACAAAATCTCTCTTGTGTCATTGATGATCTCAGTCAAGTTTTTCTGTGTATGAAGCAGTGACAAATTAATAAATCTCTCTTGTGTCATTGATGATCTCAGTCAAGTTTATCTCAGTATGTATCAATTACAAATTACTAAATCTATCTAGTGTCAATGATGATCTCAGCCACCTTTTTCTCTGTATGAATCAATGCCAAATTACTAAATCTCGTTTGTGTCATTAATGATCACAGTCAAGTTTTTCAATGAATGAAGCAAGCCAAATTACTAAATCTCTCTTGTGTCATTGATGATCTCAGTCAAGTTTTTCTCTGGATGAATCAATGACAAATTACTAAATCTCTCTTGTGTCATTGATGATCTCAGTCAAGTTTTTCTCTGGATGAATCAATGACAAATTACTAAATCTCTCTTGTGTCAATGATGATCTCGGTCACGTTTTTTTCTGTATGAAGCAATGTTAAATTACTAAATCTCTCTTGTGTCATTAATGATCTCAGCCATGTTTTTCTCTGTATGAAGCAATGTTAAATTATTAAATCTCTCTTGTGTCATTGATGATCTCAGCCAAACCTTTTCTTTGTATGAAACAATGCCAAATTATTAAATCTCTCGTTTCACTATTGATCTCAGTCAAGTTTTTCACTGTATGAAGCAATGCCAAATTACTAAATCTCTCTTGTGTCATTGATGATCTCATCCAACTCTTTTATTTGTATGAAACAATGCCAAATTATTAAATCTCTTTTGTGTCAATGATGATCTCGGTCACGTTTTTTTTCTGTATAAAGCAATGTAAAATTACTAAATCTCTCTTGTGTCATTAATGATCTCAGCCATGTTTTTCTCTGTATGAAGCAATGCCAAATTATGGAATAGGCAAATAATTGCGATGCTGCGGTAAACTGGTAGCATGGAGCCAGTGATGGGGAGTGTTAGACACTCCAAGGTATGAAGACAGCTTTACAAGGGAGGAACACAACACAATATTGACGTTTCGGCCTGTGACCTTCTTCGGAGTACAAGGACAACGAAAACAAACGGTGAAACACAATTATCAATAACTACATGATAAGAAGAATGGAGAGGTGGACAAAAAAGAATAAAGTAGAATGTTGAAAAATGAAAAAAAGAAGAAAGCTACATGAAGGGAGGTAGGAAAAGTGTTAAGATGTATAAATTACAAACAATATGAGAATATATATATATATATATATATATATATATATATATATATATATATATATATATATATATATATATCAGTATGAAGGAAAGACAAATTACTCAATCTCTCTTGTGTCATTGATGATCCCAGCCAACCCTTTTCTTTGTATGAAACAATGCCAAATTATTAAATCTCTCTTGTTTCACTAATGATCTGAACCACGTTGTCCTCAGTATGAAGCAATGCCAAATTACTCAATCTCTTTTGTGTCAATGATGAAGACAGTCACTTTTTCCTCTGTATGAAGCAATGCCAAATTACTAAAATCTCTCTTCTGTCATTATTGATCTCAGTCAAGTTTTTCTATGTATGAAGCAGTGACAAATTACTAAATCTATCTTGTGCCAATGATGATCTCAGCCACCTTTTTCACTGTATGAAGCCATGCCAAATTACTAAATCTCTCTTATGTCATTGATGATCTCAGTCAAGTTTGTCTTTGTATGAAGCGATGCCAAATTAGGGAATAGTCAAATAATTCGATGCTGCGGTAAACTGGTAGCATGGAGCCTGTGATGGGGAGTGTTAAACACTCCAAGGTATGAAGACAGATTTACAATTGAGGAACACAACACAATATTGAGGTTTTGGCCTTTGGCCTTCTTCGGAGTAAAAGGACAATGAAAACAAACGGTGAAACACAATTATCTATAACTACAATATCAGAAGAATAAAGAGGTGGACAGAAAAGAATAAAGTAAGATGTTGAAAACTGAAATAAGAAGATAGCTACATGAGGGGACGTAGGATGAGTGTTAGATGTATAAATTAGAAAGAATATGAGAATATATATATATATATATATATATATATATATATATATATATATATATATATATATATAATATATGTATATATATATATATATAAATATATACAGATATATATGTATATAAATATATATTTAATAATATTATATAAATATATTTAAATATATATCTCTGTATGAAGCAATGACAAATTACTAAATCTATCTTGTGTCAATGATGATCTCAGTCACGTTTTTCTCTGTATGAAGCAATGCCAAATTACTAAATCTCTCTTGTGTGATTGATGATCTCAGTCAAGTTTTTCTCTGTATGAAGCAATGACAAATTACTAAATCTCCCTTGTGTCATTGATGATCTCAGTCACGTTTTTCTCAGTGTGTAGCAATGCCAAATTATTAAATCTCTCTTGTGTCATTGATGATCTCAGTCACGTTTTTCTCAGTAAGAAGCAATGAAAATTACTAAATCTCTCTTGTGTCATTAATGCTGTCAGCCACGTTTTTCTGTGTATGAAGCAATGCCAAATTACTAAATCTCTCATGTGTCATTGATGATGTCAGCCACGATTTTCTCTATATGAAGCAATGTCAAATTACTAAATGTCTCTTGTGTCAATGATGATCTCAGTCACGTTTTTTTCTTTATGATGCAATGCCAAATTACTAAATCTCTCTTGAGTCAATGATGATCTCAGTCACGTTTTTCTCTCTATGAAGCAATGCCAAATTACTAAATCTCTCATGTGTCATTGATGATCTCAACTGCGTTTTTCTCTACTTGAATCAATATCAAATTTCTAAAGCTCTCTTGTTTCAATGATGATCTCAGTCACGTTTTTCTCTGTAAGAATCAATGCCAAATTACTAAATATATCTAGTGTCATTAATGATGTCAGCCACGATGTTCTCTCTATGAAGCAAGCCAAATTACAAAATCTCTCTTGTGTCATTGATGATCTCAGTCAAGATTTTCTGTGTATGAAGCAATGACAAATTACTAAATCTCCCTTGTGTCATTGATGATCTCAGTCACGTTTTCTCAGTGTGTAGCAATGCCAAATTATTAAATCTCTCTTGTGTCATTGATGATCTCAGTCACGTTTTTCTCAGTAAGAAGCAATGAAAATTACTAAATCTCTCTTGTGTCATTAATGCTGTCAGCCACGTTTTTTTGTGTATGAAGCAATGCCAAATTACTAAATCTCTCATGTGTCATTGATGATGTCAGCCACGATTTTCTCAATATGAAGCAATGTCAAATTTCTAAATGTCTCTTGTGTCAATGATGATCTCAGTCACGTTTTTTTCTTTATGATGAAAGCCAAATTACTAAATCTCTCTTGTGTCAATGATGATCTCAGTCACGTTTTTCTCTCTATGAAGCAATGCCAAATTACTAAATCTCTCATATGTCATTGATGATCTCAACTACGTTTTTCTCTATTTGAAGCAATATCAAATTTCTAAAGCTCTCTTGTTTCAATGATGATCTCAGTCACGTTTTTCTCTGTAAGAATCAATGCCAAATTTCTAAATATCTCTAGTGTCATTAATGATGTCAGCCACGATGTTCTCTCTATGAAGCAAGCCAAATTACAAAATCTCTCTTGTGTCATTGTTGATCTCAGTCAAGTTTTTCTGTGTATGAAGCAGTGACAAATTAATAAATCTCTCTTGTGTCATTGATGATCTCAGTCAAGTTTATCTCAGTATGTATCAATTACAAATTACTAAATCTATCTTGTGTCAATGATGATCTCAGCCACCTTTTTCTCTGTATGAATCAATGCCAAATTACTAAATCTCGTTTGTGTCATTAATGATGTCTACCACGTTTTTTCTGTATGAGGCAATGCCAAATTACTAAATCTCTCTAGTGTCATATAATATCTCAGCCACGTTTTTATCTATATGAAGCAATGCCAAATTACTAAATCTCTCATGCGACATTGATGATGTCAGCCACGTTTTCTCTGTATGAAAGAATTTTTAAACTACTAAATCTCTCTATTGTCACTAATGATGTCAGCCACGTTTTTCTATGTATGAAGCAAGCCAAATTACTAAATCTCTCTTGTGTCATTGATGAACTTAGTCACGTTTTTCTCTGTATAAAGCAAAGACAAATTACTAAATCTCTCTTGTGTCATTAATGATCTCAGACATGTTTTTCTCTGTATGAAGCAATGTTAAATTATTAAATCTCTCTTGTGTCATTGATGATCTCAGCCAAACCTTTTCTTTGTATGAAACAATGCCAAATTATTAAATCTCTCTTGTTTCACTATTGATCTCAGTCAAGTTTTTCACTGTATGAAGCAAAGCCAAATTACTAAATCTCTCTTGTGTCATTGATGATCTCAGCCAACTCTTTTATTTGTATGAAACAATGCCAAATTATTAAATCTCTTTTGTGTCAATGATGATCTCGGTCACGTTTTTTTCTGTATGAAGCAATGCCAAATTACTAAATCTCTCGTGTGTCAATGATGATCTCAGTCACGTTTTTCTCTGTATGAGGCAATGCCAAAACACTAAATCTCTCTTGTGTGATTGATGATTTCAGTCAAGTTTTTCTCTGTATGAAGCAATGACAAATTACTAAATCTCCCTTGTGTCATTGATGATCTCAGTCACGTTTTTCTCAGTGTGTAGCAATGCCAAATTATTAAATCTCTCTTGTGTCATTGATGATCTCAGTCACGTTTTTCTCAGTGTGTAGCAATGCCAAATTATTAAATCTCTCTTGTGTCATTGATGATCTCAGTCACGTTTTTCTCAGTAAGAAGCAATGAAAATTACTAAATCTCTCTTGTGTCATTAATGCTGTCAGCCACGTTTTTCTGTGTATGAAGCAATGCCAAATTACTAAATCTCTCATGTGTCATTGATGATGTCAGCAACGATTTTCTCTATATGAAGCAATGTCAAATTATTAAATGTCTCTTGTGTCAATGATTATCTCAGTCACGTTTTTTTCTTTATGATAAAATGCCAAATTACTAAATCTCTCTTGTGTCAATTATGATCTCAGTCACGTTTTTCTCTCTATGAAGCAATGCCAAATTAATAAATCTCTCATGTGTCATTGATGATCTCAACTGCGTTTTTCTCTACTTGAATCAATATCAAATTTCTAAAGCTCTCTTTTGTCAATGATGATCTCAGTCACGTTTTTCTCTGTAAGAATCAATGCCAAATTACTAAATCTCCCTTGTGTCATTGATGATCTCAGTCACGTTTTTCTCAGTGTGTAGCAATGCCAAATTACTAAATCTCTCTTGTGTCATTGATGATCTCAGTCACGTTTTTCTCAGTAAAAAGCAATGAAAATTACTAAATCTCTCTTGTGTCATTAATGATGTCAGCCACGATGTTCTATCTATGAAGCAAGCCAAATTACAAAATCTCTCTTGTGTCATTGATGATCTCAGTCACGTTTTTCTCTGTAAGAATCAATGCTAAATTACTAAATATCTCTAGTGTCATTAATGATGTCAGCCACGATGTTCTCTCTATGAAGCAAGCCAAATTACAAAATCTCTCTTGTGTCATTGATGATCTCAGTCAAGTTTTTCTGTGTATGAAGCAGTGACAAATTAATAAATCTCTCTTGTGTCATTGATGATCTCAGTCAAGTTTATCTCAGTATGTATCAATTACAAATTACTAAATCTATCTAGTGTCAATGATGATCTCAGCCACCTTTTTCTCTGTATGAATCAATGCCAAATTACTAAATCTCGTTTGTGTCATTAATGATCACAGTCAAGTTTTTCAATGAATGAAGCAAGCCAAATTACTAAATCTCTCTTGTGTCATTGATGATCTCAGTCAAGTTTTTCTCTGGATGAATCAATGACAAATTACTAAATCTCTCTTGTGTCAATGATGATCTCAGTCACGTTTTTTTCTCTGTATAAAGCAAAGACAAATTACTAAATCTCTCTTGTGTCATTAATGATCTCAGCCACGTTTTTCTCTGTATGAAGCAATGTTAAATTACTAAATCTCTCTTGTGTCATTGATGATCTCAGCCAACCCTTTTCTGTGTATGAAGCAATGTCAAATTACTAAATCTCTCTTGTGTCATTGATGAACTCAGCCAACCCTTTTATTTGTATGAAACAATGCCAAATTATTAAATCTCTCTTTTGTCAATGATGATCTCGGTCACGTTTTTTTCTGTATGAAGCAATGTTAAATTACTAAATCTCTCTTGTGTCATTAATGATCTCAGCCATGTTTTTCTCTGTATGAAGCAATGTTAAATTATTAAATCTCTCTTGTGTCATTGATGATCTCAGCCAAACCTTTTCTTTGTATGAAACAATGCCAAATTATTAAATCTCTCGTTTCACTATTGATCTCAGTCAAGTTTTTCACTGTATGAAGCAATGCCAAATTACTAAATCTCTCTTGTGTCATTGATGATCTCAGCCAACTCTTTTATTTGTATGAAACAATGCGAAATTATTAAATCTCTTTTGTGTCAATGATGATCTCGGTCACGTTTTTTTCTGTATGAAGCAATGTAAAATTACTAAATCTCTCTTGTGTCATTAATGATCTCAGCCATGTTTTTCTCTGTATGAAGCAATGCCAAATTATGGAATAGGCAAATAATTGCGATGCTGCGGTAAACTGGTAGCATGGAGCCAGTGATGGGGAGTGTTAGACACTCCAAGGTATGAAGACAGCTTTACAAGGGAGGAACACAACACAATATTGACGTTTCGGCCTGTGACCTTCTTCGGAGTACAAGGACAACGAAAACAAACGGTGAAACACAATTATCAATAACTACATGATAAGAAGAATGGAGAGGTGGACAAAAAAGAATAAAGTAGAATGTTGAAAAATGAAAAAAAGAAGAAAGCTACATGAAGGGAGGTAGGAAAAGTGTTAAGATGTATAAATTACAAACAATATGAGAATAATATATATATATATATATATATATATATATATATATATATATATATATATATATATATATATATATATATCAGTATGAAGGAAAGACAAATTACTCAATCTCTCTTGTGTCATTGATGATCCCAGCCAACCCTTTTCTTTGTATGAAACAATGCCAAATTATTAAATCTCTCTTGTTTCACTAATGATCTGAACCACGTTGTCCTCAGTATGAAGCAATGCCAAATTACTCAATCTCTTTTGTGTCAATGATGAAGACAGTCACTTTTTCCTCTGTATGAAGCAATGCCAAATTACTAAAATCTCTCTTCTGTCATTATTGATCTCAGTCAAGTTTTTCTATGTATGAAGCAGTGACAAATTACTAAATCTCTCTTGTGCCAATGATGATCTCAGCCACCTTTTTCACTGTATGAAGCCATGCCAAATTACTAAATCTCTCTTATGTCATTGATGATCTCAGTCAAGTTTGTCTTTGTATGAAGCGATGCCAAATTAGGGAATAGTCAAATAATTCGATGCTGCGGTAAACTGGTAGCATGGAGCCTGTGATGGGGAGTGTTAAACACTCCAAGGTATGAAGACAGATTTACAATTGAGGAACACAACACAATATTGAGGTTTTGGCCTTTGGCCTTCTTCGGAGTAAAAGGACAATGAAAACAAACGGTGAAACACAATTATCTATAACTACAATATCAGAAGAATAAAGAGGTGGACAGAAAAGAATAAAGTAAGATGTTGAAAACTGAAATAAGAAGATAGCTACATGAGGGGACGTAGGATGAGTGTTAAGATGTATAAATTAGAAAGAATATGAGAATATATATATATATATATATATATATATATATATATATATATATATATATATATATATATAATATATGTATAGGTATATATATATAAATATATACAGATATATATGTATATAAATATATATTTAATAATATTATATAAATATATTTAAATATATATCTCTGTATGAAGCAATGACAAATTACTAAATCTATCTTGTGTCAATGATGATCTCAGTCACGTTTTTCTCTGTATGAAGCAATGCCAAATTACTAAATCTCTCTTGTGTGATTGATGATCTCAGTCAAGTTTTTCTCTGTATGAAGCAATGACAAATTACTAAATCTCCCTTGTGTCATTGATGATCTCAGTCACGTTTTTCTCAGTGTGTAGCAATGCCAAATTATTAAATCTCTCTTGTGTCATTGATGATCTCAGTCACGTTTTTCTCAGTAAGAAGCAATGAAAATTACTAAATCTCTCATGTGTCATTAATGCTGTCAGCCACGTTTTTCTGTGTATGAAGCAATGCCAAATTACTAAATCTCTCATGTGTCATTGATGATGTCAGCCACGATTTTCTCTATATGAAGCAATGTCAAATTACTAAATGTCTCTTGTGTCAATGATGATCTCAGTCACGTTTTTTTCTTTATGATGCAATGCCAAATTACTAAATCTCTCTTGAGTCAATGATGATCTCAGTCACGTTTTTCTCTCTATGAAGCAATGCCAAATTACTAAATCTCTCATGTGTCATTGATGATCTCAACTGCGTTTTTCTCTACTTGAATCAATATCAAATTTCTAAAGCTCTCTTGTTTCAATGATGATCTCAGTCACGTTTTTCTCTGTAAGAATCAATGCCAAATTACTAAATATATCTAGTGTCATTAATGATGTCAGCCACGATGTTCTCTCTATGAAGCAAGCCAAATTACAAAATCTCTCTTGTGTCATTGATGATCTCAGTCAAGATTTTCTGTGTATGAAGCAGTGACAAATTAATAAATCTCTCTTGTGTCATTGATGATCTCAGTCAAGTTTATCTCAGTATGTATCAATTACAAATTACTAAATCTATCTTGTGTCAATGATGATCTCAGCCACCTTTTTCTCTGTATGAATCAATGCCAAATTACTAAATCTCGTTTGTGTCATTAATGATGTCTACCACGTTTTTTCTGTATGAGGCAATGCCAAATTACTAAATCTCTCTAGTGTCATATAATATCTCAGCCACGTTTTTATCTATATGAAGCAATGCCAAATTACTAAATCTCTCATGCGTCATTGATCATGTCAGCCACGTTTTTCTCTGTATGAAGGAATTTTTAAACTACTAATCTCTCTTGTGTCATTGATGATCTCAGTCAAGTTTTTCTATGTATGAAGCAAGCCAAATTACTAAATCTCTCTTGTGTCATTGATGATCTCAGTCAAGTTTTTCTCTGTATGAAGCAAAGACAAATTACTAAATCTCTCTTGTGTCATTGATGGTCTCAGTCAAGTTTTTCTCTGTAAGAAGCAATAAAAATTACTAAATCTCTCTATTGTCACTAATGATGTCAGCCACGTTTTTCTCTGTATGAAGCAATGCCAAATTACTAAATCTCTCTGGTGTCATTGATGAACTTAGTCACGTTTTTCTCTGTATGAAGCAAAGACAAATTACTAAATCTCTCTTGTGTCATTAATGATCTCAGCCACTTTTTTGTCTGTATGAAGCAATGTTAAATTACTAAATCTCTCTTGTGCATTGATGATCTCAGCCAACCCTTTTCTGTGTATGAAGCAATGTCAAATTACTAATTCTCTCTTGTGTCATTGATGATCTCAGCCAACCCTTTTATTTTTATGAAACAATGCCAAATTATTAAATCTCTCTTGTTTCACTATTGATCTCAGTCAAGTTTTTCACTGTATGAAGCAATGCCAAATTATGGAATAGGCAAATAATTGCGATGCTGCGGTAAACTGGTAGCATGGAGCCAGTGGTGGGAAGTGTTAAACACTCCAAGGTATGAAGACAGCTTTACAAGGGAGGAACACAACACAATATTGACGTTTCGGCCTGTGGCCTTCTTTGGAGTAAAAGGACAACGAAAACAAACGGTGAAATACAATTATCTATAACTACATTGTTATTATTGTTATTGGCTATGGAAGGCCTCGGTCTCACAGCAAACGAATTAAAATCCATAATTGCTCAACCGCCCGTGCCAGTGGAATCATCCGAATTACTAACTCATCTCCCGAACAAAGAAAGGTAACTGTAGTCCCCATCGTAGCAGTCTCAGCACACGCCAAAAGACATAAGGCGAAACCACGCAGAAAGTGAACACAGCCAACTGTTCCCCGTCATACGATATCATCATTCATCGTAAACAAGCGGGATATCGAAGCAGGATCAAAACGGATGAGACACACAGCTCACGGTGTGCACAGAGCACTTAACTCAGTAGCTCCTGCAACAAGCCGGACTTGGAATATGAGGAAACTGCAAGAAGGAACACTTTTCAGGCATAGCCTTCAATGGTTCCTGCCGCCTATCCACCATATACCATGGGAGTTTACGTCCTCCCGAAAATGATGATCGTCGTAGCACTTTATGATGTTAGGCCATCATTGATGACTCCAATTCCAAACATATAGACACAGAGTGGTGGTAAGTTATCATTTCCAATCCAACAGAAGCCACATGATCTGTAGTTAGTAAAAACACAATTGATGATGTTCTCCGCTCCCTTCTTGTAGCTGCCGCCACACGATTCTGATATCTCATTAACTTGGACATCATTCAAGAACAATGTCAGATGAACATTCCATAGATATGGCTTTGCTGATGAAGTGCTTGGTGCAACAGTTGTATCAATCACAGTGGAGGCTCCTGGTATGTGGTCATTAATATCACAGACGGCACATGATGTTGTTATATTCAGAATTTCTTTCAGGGGTGTAAATATGTGGCACACACATGGAGAGTGGTTTGTGGTCACAGTAATCCCATTAAATGCAATTCTAGGGTAGCATGGCATAGCTGTTTCAGAACAGCACAATCCTATGATGTTTTCTGTGTTCGCTATAAAACTGCTGCTGCTACCCAATCCTGACCAATTATAGGTGTGGACATTATTCACTTGCAATGACAAAACTGCTTTGTTTACATCATCAAACTCTGGAAGCGAATCATTTATGGGACTAATAGTACAATTTATTCTTCCATCGGGGATATCTTCATTGAGTCCCCCCCAAAAAAGTTCTTTGGTTAAAAAGCACATATGCTTTTGAGTTAAACACAAAATGAGCCCACTTCATAGATTCTAAGTGATCCTTGCCAATGCCATCCGTTTGCACAAGTTAGGTCCTTAGCTACCAATGTCACAAACTAAGCCATCAAATTAACGACTTTATCTACAGCGAAGGTTAACGAACTGTGAACAAACATTTATTTTCAAACCCCTGAATACATTTTCAAAAATCTGCCAACTCGCTGCAATAACATATATTGTGGTATAGTCCATAGCTCGAATATAAATAAGCTGCCATTTTGGTGCGTCCCATGACGTCATTATAACTACATGATCAGAAGAATCGAGAGGTGGACAGAAAAGAAGAAAGTAGGATGTTGAAAAATGAATAAGGACGAAAGCAACATGAGGGGAGGTAGGATGAGTGTTAAGATGTATAAATTAGAAAGAATTTGAGAATATATATATATATATATATATATATATATATATATATATATATATTTTATTTATTTATATATATATATATATACATATATATATATATATATATATATATATAAAATATATAATTATAAATAATATATAAATATATATGAATATATATCTCTGTATGAAGCAATGCCAAATTACTAAATCTCTCTTGTGTCATTGATGATCTCAACCACGTTTTTCGCTATTTGAAGCAATGACAAATTACTAAATCTCTCTTGTTTCAATGATGATCTCAGTCACGTTTTTCTCTGTATGAAACAATGCCAAATTATTAAATCTCTCTTGTGTTATTGATGATCTCAGTCAAGTTTTTCTCTGTATGAAGCAATGACAAATTACTAAATCTCTCTTGTGTCATTGATGATCACAGTCACGTTTTTCTTCATATGAAGCAAAGACAAATTACTAAATCTCTCTTGTGTCATTGATGATCTCAGTCAAGTTTATCTCTGTATGAAGCAGTGACAAATTAATAAATCTCTCTTGTGTGATTGATGATCTCAGTCAAGTTTTTCTCTGTATGAAGCAGTGACAAATTAATAAATCTCTCTTGTGTCATTGATGATCTCAGTCAAGTTTTTCTCTATATGAAGCAGTGACAAATCACTAAATCTCTCTTGTGCCAATGATGATCTCAGCCACCTTTTTCACTGTATGAAGCCATGCCAAATTACTAAATCTCTCTTATGTCATTGATGATCTCAGTCAAATTTTTCTCTGTATGAAGCAAGCCAAATCACTAAATCTCTCTTGTGTCATTGATGATCTCAGTCAAGATTTTCTTTGTATGAAGCAATAAAAAATTACTAAATCTCTCTTGTGTCATTGATGATCTCAGTCCAGATTTTCTTTGTATGAAGCAATAAAAATTACTAAATCTCTATTGTGTCATTGATGATCTCAGTCAAGATTTTGTTTGTTTGAAGCAATAAAAAATTACTAAATCTCTCTTGTGTCATTGATGATCTCAGTCAAGTTTTTCTCTGTATGAAGCAATGCCAAATTACTAAATCTCTCTTGTGTCATTGATGATCTCAGCCAACCCTTTTTTTATACGAAACAATGCCAAATTATTAAATCGCTCTTGTTTCACTAATGATCTCAGCCACGTTGTCCTCTGTATGAAGCAATGCCAAATTACTAAATCTCTCTTGTGTCATTGATGAACTCAGCCAACCCTTTTTTTGTATGAAACAATGCCAAATTATTAAATCTCTCTTGTTTCACTAATGATCTCAGCCACGTTGTCCTCTGTATGAAGCAATGCCAAATTACTAAATCTCTCTTGTGTCAATGATGAACACAGTCACTTTTTCTCTGTATGAAGCAATGCCAACTTACTAAATCTCTATTGTGTCATTGATGATCTCAGTCAAGTTTTTCTCCTTATGTAGCAATGACTAATTACTAAATCTCTCTTGTGTCATTGATGATCTCAGTCACGTTTTTCTCCTTATGTAGCAATGACTAATTACTAAATCTCTCTTGTGTCATTGATGATCTCAGTCAAGTTTTTCTCTGTATGAAGCAATGCCAAAATTGGGAATATGCAAATAATTGCGATGCTGCGGTAAACTGGTAGCATGGAGCCAGTGGTTGTGAGTTTTAAACACACCAAGGTATGAAGACAGCTTTACAAGGGAGGAACACAACATAATATTGACGTTTCGGCGGGTGGCCTTCTTCGGAGTAAAAGGACAACGAAAACAAACGGTGAAACCCATTTATCTATAATTACATGAACAGAAGAATAGAGAGGTGGCCAGAAATTAAGAAAGTAGTATGTTGAAAAATGAAAAAAGAAAAAAGCTTCATGAGGGGAGGTAGGATAAGTGTTAAGATGTGTAAATTAGTAAAATATGAATATATATATATATATATATATATATATATATATATATATATATATATATATATATATTTTATAAATGTTATATAAATATATATCTCTGTATGAAGCAATGACAAATTACTATATCTGTCTTGTGTCATTAGTGATCTCAGTCACGTTTGTTTTTTCTCTTTTTGAAGCAATGCCAAATTACTAAATCTCTCTTGTGTCAATGATGATCTAAACCACGTTTTTGACTATTTGTAGCAATGCCAAGTTACTAAAGCTCTCTTGTTTCAATGATCATATCAGTCACATTTTCTCTGTAAGAAGCAATGCCAAATTACTAAATCTCTCTTTTGTCATTAATGATGTCAGCCACGTTTTTTTATGTATGAAGCAATGCCAAATTACTAAATCTCTCATGTGTCATTGATGTCAGCCACGTTTTTCTCTGTATGATGAAATGCCAAATTACTACATCATTCTTCTGTCATTCATGGTCTCCGTCATGTTTATCTCTGTATGAAGCAATGTCAAATTACTAAATCTCTCTTGTGTCATTGATGATCTCAACCAACCCTTTTCGTTGTATGAAACAATGCCAAATTATTATATCTCTCTTGTTCCACTAATGATCTCAGCCACGTTGTCCTCTGTATGAAGCAATGCCAAATTACTAAATCTCTTTTGTGCCATTGATGATCTCAGCCATGTTTTTCTCTGTATGAAGCACTGCCAAATAACTAAATCTCTCTTGTGCATTGATGATCTCAGTCACGTTTTTCTCTGTATGAAGCAATGACAAATTACTAAATCTCTCTTGTGTCAAAGATGATCGCATTCATGTTTTTCTCTGTATGAAGCAATGCCAAATTACTAAATCTCTCTTGTGTCATTGATGATCTCAGCCAACCCTTTTTTGTATGAAACAATGCCAAATTATTAAATCTCTCCTGTTTCACTAATGATCTCAGCCACGTTGTCCTCTGTATGAAGCAATGCCAAGTTACTAAATCTCTCTTGTTTCATTGATGATCTCAGCCAACCTTTTTTTGTATGAAACAATGCCAAATTATTAAATCTCTCTTGTTTCACTAATGATCTCAGCCACGTTGTCCTCTGTATGAAGCAATGCCAAATTACTAAATCTCTCTTGTGTCAATGATGAACACAGTCACTTTTTTCTCTGTATGAAGCAATGCCAACTTACTAAATCTCTCTTGTGTCATTAATGATCTCAGTCACGCTTTCTCTATATGAAACAATGTCAAATTACTAAATCTCTCTTGTGTCATTGATGATCTCAGTCACGTTTTTCTCTTATGTAGCAATGACAAATTACTAAATCTCTCTTGTGTCATTGGTGATCACAGTCAAGTTTTTCTCTGCATGAAGCAATGCCAAATTACTAAATCTCTCTTGTGTCATGAATGATCTCATCACGTTTTTCTCTGTATAAAGCAATGTTAAATTACTAAATCTCTCTTGTGTCATTGATGATCTCAGTCACGTTTTTCTCTATATGAAGCAATACCAAATTACTAAATCTCTCTTGTGTCATTGATGTTCTCAGTCACGTTTTTCTCTATATGAAGCAATACAAAATTACTAAATCTCTCTTGTGTCATTGATGTTCTCAGTCACGTTTTTCTCTATATGAGGCAATACCAAATTACTAAATCTCTCTTGTGTCATTGATGTTCTCAGTCACGTTTTCTCTATATGAAGCAATGCCAAATTACTAAATCTCTCTTGTGTCATTGATGATCTCACTAAAGCTTTTCTCTGTACGAAGCAATGCCAAATTACTAAAACTCTCTTGTGTCATTGATGATCTCAGTCACGTTTTTCTCTGTGTGAAGCAATGCCAAATTACTAAATCTCTCTTGTGTCATTAATGATGTCAACCAAGTCTTGATCCTGCTCATCGCAGACAATCTTTATGCACATGCTCATGAACATATTGCTTACAGCCGCCTTTAAGATTTCATGCAAATTTGGATACGCATTCTTCTTTAATGCCTCTATGATTGTCCAAAGTTTGAATTGTAAAACTTCACCTTCTTTGCTGCTAATTAAGTTTTTGACCATTGACATTTTTACTCTCAGAATTGATTCATTCAATCCTAAACACGCAGCTGACTTCCTTACAAATGGAGTTGTCTTTCCAAATCCAAGTTAAACAGTCTATCAACAGCACTTGCCAATTGTAAGGTTTCTTCATTGAATTTATATTTTAACCTGGCAGTCAAGACATCAACAATTTCAAAATATACTTGTGTTTTCTCGTAATCCTTATTGCTCCGATTTTTTTAGGTCTTTCCCATGTTTTCCAACAGTTTTGAGAGCAAAACTATTTCTTAGCACCACACTTATTTTGGTGTTTTCTTGTCTTTAGAACATTTATCATCAGCTCTCTTCTCTACCACTCCCCGCATTGCGTTCGTTATCAATTCTACAGAATGTCCTAAAGTGACATTGACAGACACCCTGCCTACATTTGATTAAAACGTGGGCCTAAGACAGGATTTCATGAAAAACAACCAGATTAGAAGTGCTGTGGTTAAGTCAGTCACTTCATTCACAAAAGTTTTGCTACAAAATGCAATTTTTGTGTAAAACGTTCTTTAAATGTATTATTATGTTGCACAAACACCTCACAGAATTCTAAGAAAGGACCCCTATTATTAGAATCTTGCTTTGCTTTTATCGATCCTCTGAAAGCAATGCACTGTCTTACAGGCAACATAATAACATCACAAACTGTCCTCAGATACTCTATGATTTATTTTTACTTCTTCGATGTGTGGATTCGAAATTATTGACATGACACTTCCTCTCTCCTTACTATATTTATACATTGACATGACACTTCCTCTCTCCTTACTATATTTATACATTGACATGACACTTCCTCTCTCCTTACTATATTTATACATTGGCATGACACTTCCTCTCGCCTTACTATATTTATACATTGGCATGACACTTCCTCTCTCCTTACTATATTTATACATTGACAAGACACTTCGTCTCTCCTTACTATATTTATACATTGACATGACACTTCCTCTCTCCTTACTATATTATATATGGACAAGACACTTCCTCTCTCCTTACTATATGTATACATTGACAAGACACTTCCTCTCTCCTTACTAGATGTATACATTGACATGACACTTCCTCTCTCCTTACTATATGTATACATTGACAAAACACTTCCTCTCTCCTTACTATATGTATACATTGACATGACACTTCATCTCTCCTTACTATATGTATACATTGACATGACACTTCCTCTCTCCTTACTAGATGTATACATTGACATGACACTTCCTCTCTCCTTACTATATGTATACATTGACAAAACACTTCCTCTCTCCTTACTATATGTATACATTGACATGACACTTCATCTCTCCTTACTATATGTATACATTGACATGACACTTCCTCTCTCCTTACTATATTTATACATTGACACGACACTTCTTCCTTCCTTACTATATTTATACATTGACAAAACACTTCATCTCTCCTTACTATATGTATACATTGACAAAACACTTCCTCTCTCCTTACTATATGTATACATTGACATGACACTTCCTCTCTCCTTACTATATGTATACATTGACATGACACTTCCTCTCTCCTTACTATATTTATACATAGCAGATCTTTCCTCGCATAACGAAACACTTCTACTTTTATCATATTTATCAAGTTTTTCTTTAATTTTTCTTCCAGTATTTGAAACCAGATTTAGTTATCTTCAGAGGGAAAACATTTCTCAAATATAATGCAAACATAACAAAACATTGCATCTTTTCTGTTGCTATTTTCCAGCTGGTCTTATCGTTCAAAATAAGTGTTAGAGAATGAAAGGAGACAAATAATAATAAATGAATATTATTATAGAGGGAAACTACCGAGGCGATAATCAGGAATCAATTCAGAGGAATAGGTATGTTTACAGCACTCGGAAAAATGACAAATAATCAACAACAGAAAAAAATATGGACCAAGGCAGGATCGAACCCGTACTCAGTGTCATGTGAGTGTTAGAGAATGAAAAGTTGATCTCACCACACTGTGACACTGGGTAAGAGCTTAAGACTGGCCTCACTGGTCGAGAATTTAAATCGCCCAAGTCCATCTCAAACTGACTATTAATATCACTGCTGAGTCCCGCCACTGATAACGCCACTTTTACAGCTTTAATTGTGTTAGACTATATTAGTTATACGCCAAAAATGTAGACAAGAGGCTGAGACCAATAATAGAACTACAGTTAAGCGATCCTCAAATCTGGTTCCGAAAAAAAAAGAGACACTCTATTCACCCTAAAATAACTAGCAGAAAAGACGACAGAACAGAATCAAAATGTGTAAAAAGCTTTCATTGACCAGGAAAAAGGATTCGACCGAGTAAACAGGAAACAACGGTGGAAGATACTAACAACATACGGAGTAAGCCAGCATCTAACCAACAAAATAAAAAGTCTCTACATCAACAGCAGCTGCACAGTCAGAACAGCAGCAGGTTACACAGACCACTTCGAAGTTAGATCAGGTGTAAGACAGGTGTGAGTGCTATCTCCCCTATCGTATATTACATTAGATAATTCATCAAAGACAGGGGAGATCAACGAGCTGTAGGATCAGGCAACGTAAAAGCAGTTTGATTTTGAGTATCGGTTTTGTTGTCATTCTGTGATTTTGAAACTTTATGAAAGAAGTTTGTAATTCGTTGCATTAAAAAAGAAATTCAAAAAGATTTATGACAAATAAACTACGATTAAATTCTACAAATTTAACTCTTTTTAACTCCTCTTCTTAACTCTTCATAACTCTTCTTCAGTTTTCTGGAATTTTAAGTTTTTAAAAATCAGAAAAATGTATTATTTTCTCAGTCCATGGCATTGTAAGTAATCTTCTGTAATGCTTACATCCAAAGTTATGGTTATGGTTATGGTTATGGTTATTGGTTATGGTTATGGAAGGCCCCGGTATCACTGCAACCGAATTAAAATCCATAATTGCTCAACCACCCGTGCCAGTGGAATCATCCGAATTACTATTTCATCTCCCAAACAAAGAAAGGTAGCTGTAGTTCCCATCATAGCAGTCTCAGCACATGCCATGAGACATAAGGCGAAACTGCACAGAAAGGGAACACAACAACCTGTTCTCCGTCATACGATATCATCATTCATCGTAAACAATCGGAATATCGAAACACTATCAAAACAGATGATATACATCCAAAGTAATGTTGTGTAACACTGACATCCATAATATTTTATGTATTTTTTCAGCAAATGTGTCGATCGTCCATGAACATATCCCCCTGAATAAATTACTTTCTACGGCGAAAAAAAGTTCAGCGTGAAATGTACAAATAAAAATAAAGTAAGATTCAAGTACGCCCAAACTCCACTGGTCTTGCGAGAAATACATCACCTGCATTGCCACATCCAAGAGACAGAAGCTAAAGATAAGTAGATTATCCGGCCCACTTACTATTCATGTCAACAGTACCAGGCTTAAAAAGGCTCGATAATTCCATCGCCTGTGTATTTTCGCGATGGAAATGAGACTTAAAATAGAAATTGAAACAAGATTTCATGAGCTAAACGATCGTGATTGATTTTAAACTGTCGCCACTGCTCAAACATCAAAACAGCACCAACATGTTAAAAGTAGAAAACTGCCTGTGTCTTCTAATCTTTTGTTAGTTATCTTTGTTATTTGTCAAAAGTTATCTTCATTCAAGATTTAATCAAGCAGAGTGCTACAATAGACGATTGACTGCTAATATTAGCCATAGCATTGCGGACAGGCTCTATCAGCAAAAGACAAATGAAAGCACAATAACGATTCCAGTATCTTGATGTTAATGCACACATCTACATTTCCCTTACTAGTAGCCATGACTACACATTGAACGTGAGTCAAGCTACTTATTTTTTTAAAAAGTAAAGAGCCCCGTCACGCCAAGTGGCGTATAGGGAATATGGTGTTAGTGACCATAAATTTTACAGACATTCAGCACATGATTTTTGGGGTAATGTGGTCGGTATTACGCCCGTGCCGCTTTACTTTCCCAGAAAAAATCCGGTACCCATTTAAAGCTGGGTGATCCTGGAGGCCGTCGATCAGGATCGAACCAGACTTCTTGTCCTTAGTAGTCTAGTTCACTAACTTCTGAACTATCGCTGCTCTCCCAAGCTACTTATAGGATGAGCATATTTAAATGAAGAATTTGACACGTAGGTTACGTAGCATACATACTTTGAGTCATCTTTTGAAAATAGTGTATATATGTATTATCACAACTATTGAGAAGAATTTCTATATATTATCATGTCTAATGAGAAGAATTTCTATATATTATCATGTCTAATGAGAAGAATTTCTATATATTATCATGTCTAATGAGAAGAATTTCTATATATTATCATGTCTAATGAGATGAATTTCTATATATTATCATGTCTAATGAGAAGAATTTCTATATATTATCATGTCTAATGAGATGAATTTCTATATATTATCATGTCTAATGAGAAGAATTTCTGTATATTATCACAACTATTGAGAAAAATTTCTATATATTATCATGTCTAATGAGATGAATTTCTATATATTATTATGTCTAATGAGAAGAATTTCTGTATATTATCATGTCTAATGAGATGAATTTCTATATATTATCACAACTATTGAGAAGAATTTCTATATATTATCATGTCTAATGAGATGAATTTCTATATATTATCATGTCTAATGAGAAGTATTTCTATATACTATCATGTCTAATGAGATGAATTTCTATATATTATCACAACTATTGAGAAGAATTTCTATATATTATCATGTCTAATGAGATGAATTTCTATATATTATCACAACTATTGAGAAGAATTTCTATATATTATCATGTCTAATGAGAAGAATTTCTATATATTATCATGTCTAATGAGAAGTATTTCTATATATTATCACAACTATTGAGAAGAATGTCTATATATTATCATGTCTATTGAGAAGAATTTCTATATATTATCATGTCTAATGAGAAGTATTTCTATATATTATCACGTCTAATGAGATGAATTTCTATATATTTTCACAACTATTGAGAAGAATTTCTATATATTATCATGTCTAATAAGAAGTATTTCTATATATTATCATGTCTAATGAGATGAATTTCTATATATTATCACAACAATTGAGAAGAATTTCTATATATTATCATGTCTAATGAGATGAATTTCTATATATTATCATGTCTAATGAGAATAATTTCTATATATATTCATGTCTAATGAGAAGTATTTCTATATATTATCATGTCTAATGAGATGAATTTCTATATATTATCACAACTATTGAGAAGAATTTCTATATATTATCATGTCTAATGAGATGAATTTCTATATATTATCACAACTATTGAGAAGAATTTCTATATATTATCATGTCTAATGAGAAGAATTTCTATATATTATCATGTCTAATGAGAAGAATTTCTATATATTATCACATCTATAGAGAGGAATTTATAGATATTATCACATCTATAGAGAAGAATTTATATATATTATCACATTTAGAAAGACAAATGTATACATATTACATTTATAGAGAGGAATTTGTATAAATTATCACATCTATAGAGAGGAATTTATAGATATTATCACATCTATAGAGAAGAATTTATAGATATTATCACATTTATAGGGAGGAGTTTCAATATATTATCACATCTAAAGAGAGGAATTTACAGATATTATCACATCTATAGAGAGTACTGTGCAACATTGGATCAACAGAATTATGTCGATTTCAGAATGCAGCAAAATGTCAAGTTATGTTTGATGTTATGTTATATATATATATATATTATACATTTTAAGTATGTTTGATGTTATATATATATAATACATGTCAAGTATGTTTGATGTTATGTTATATATATTATAGATGTCAAGTATGTTTGATGTTTGATGTTATGTTACGTTATATATATTATACATGTCAAGTAATGTTTGATGTTATGTTATATATATTATAGATGTCAAGTATGTTTGATGTTTGATGTTATGTTATGTTATATATATTATACATGTCAAGTAATGTTTGATGTTATATATATATATATATATATATATATATATATATATACGTGTCAAGTATGTTAGCATGGGGCAATTGTATTGTCCAGGGTTGGATTGTTATGTCAATCACGTTTTAAGAACTACGGGTATATTAAGACTAGAATGATGCTTAGCCATACCGGATCCGGGCCACAGCTGATTTGCCTTCATTATATGAGGCGTCGCGTTAGTCTAGATCACATGACCGTTGAGCGTGAGTACGTTACATTCGTCATATCCGGTGGTTTCATTTTGAAAACCTATTCGCTAGATTTAATACTGAACGTGACCAGAAGAAACAAAATGAGAAATGAAGAGTGGAAGTAGTTGGGGTAACACCGGTGCTGGATCATATTAAGAAACGACAAATAAAGGGTTAGGGCATGTGGCACGATCACACTAGGCAGCATCCTTGAGAGAGTTTTAACAAATCAAGTAGCTGGTCGGGGAGGTAGATAAACTTAAAGGACGACCAGGAGAAGATTGAAGAAAGAAATGAATAAATGAAAGCAATACCACAACATATAGCAAAGAACTAATACAGAAAACAAAACAGGTTATTAAAATGTATGTTTCCCATAACACAAAGCGGTGAAACATGGATAAGCGATACATATGTTGACAAATACATTAATACTTACGAATGTGAGTGGTTAAAAAAGTAAAGTACCCCCGTCACGCCAAGTGGCGTATAGAGAATATGGTGTTAGTGACCATAAATTTTACAGACCTTCGGCACATGATTTTTGGGGTAATGTGGTCTGTATTACGGCCGTGCCGCTTCACTTTCCCCCCAAAAAATCCGGTACCCATTTAAGGCTGGGTGAACCCGGAAGCCGTCGGTTGGGAGCGAACCCTACCCCTTGTCCTTTGTAGTCCAGTTCACTAACCACTGAGCTATCGCGACTCCTTATTGTGAGTGTTACTGAAGGATAATCGGAATATCATTGTTGAAAAAAGGAACATACAAATTGATCTATTATTTTACAAGAAACTTACATTCCTGAAACTGATTGATAAAGAAAAAGAGAGAGAAAAGTTTTCATCGAGTAAAACAACACAATGGACAAACAAAGATTATAACGGAGGGCATAGTTCCAGATAAATGAGAGAGAGGAAGACATTGATGAACATGGGTGTAAGATATCAATGACGAGCTGGGATTGACTGTTGCAGACGCTGAACATTTGTCGAAAAGTAACAGAGTAACTGTCATGGGAGCAAAGTTCCAATAGGGACGATCTAGTTGGTGATAACCATCTCAGTGTTGACAATATCATACCCTGGACAAATACAAAGAAATACTGGATAGATAAAGGTTTCATGAAATCTATGTAGTAGCAATCCTGAAGGGATCATGCAATAACAGAAGTCACGATAATCAACATGCAAGAGGTGCACTGCAGAGCATTGACTCGAACTTGCCCAGTGCAAGCAATACTCCATGTTAGCCCTTATTATTAGTTACAATTTCGCGAAGTGTCCACACCGTTACTTGACCTCTGTAATAGGACCTTGTAGTAATTCTTCCTTGCCATCGCTTCTATTTCTATTCACGATTAAAGCCTGTCACTTTATGGATAAATCCCAATCCCAGTCACTGACACACAACATGAAAAGGGAGACAGAAGAATAAATCATTGAGACAGCACTATAAAAGCTTCCAAGAAAACTAATCCACCAGTCAATTATATTCTTATTCTTCCTCCTCTTCTTTTCCTTCTTCATCCCATAACCTTCGAGATCATTTAGGCACCACTATCAGGCTTAGTCAATTTGCTCCACTTCTATCTTCAGTGATTCTTTGAGACTGTAAAGTCGTAGTCTGTTCATTCTTTGATGTTCTCTTCCCATCTCTTTTTCTCTTCTTCAAAATCCTTTCACAGTTCCTTACTGAATGGTTCTTGCTAGGCCACACGATCGAGACGCGTGGCTAAACTATTTCATTTGGCATTTCTGCACAAAAGTCAAAAGATCAATATGTATTCCTATTGTTTGTTGTGTCCTGCTGCGGAATTTGTCATTCGTGATACGATCCAACAAAGAGATGTCCAAAACCTTCAGCTAGCATTTCATCTCCATAGCTTGTATTTAAGACACCCAAATATTCATGCATATATATATATATATATATATATATATATATATATATATATATATATATATATATATATATAGAATATATATATATATATATATATATATATATAGAGAGAGAGAGAGAGAACTTACACCGATTAAAGAAAAAGAAGAGAAAGAACAAGGTCATGACCGAGCTCATAGATGTGATGTTAGTACCAATGTGTTTTTGACCTCCCGAATACTTTTGTACATTTTGGTCAGCACTACGCCCGAGCCATCTTTCCTTTACTAAACTTTAATAGACTAGTACCTGTTTAAGGCTGGGTCTGTGGCTCTAAAAGAAGTCTATCGTGACTCAACACGGACTCTTGTTGTCAGCAGACCGACTCACTAACTACTGTACCTTCGCGGCTCCCAGTGATGATTGAGTATATCAAGTAAAGTAAAGGTTCCCTTCACGTCTTGCATGGTATATGGTGAATATGGTGTTAGTGACCATATTTTTCTATGACCACGGCACATTTTTGTGTGATGTGGTCGGTATTACGCCAGGCCGCCTTTACTTCCCAGAAAAATCTCTTGTATCCGTTTTTAAATCTGGGTGACCCCCGGGGCCTTGTCAGTCCGAAAAAAAATCCACCACTTCTGGGATCGAACCCGTATCCTTCTGAAGTTAGTATCAGCAGAACTCTAATGACGTGCTAGAATGAAAGTTAGTATCAGCAGGACTCTAATGACGTGCTAGAATGAAAGTTAGTATCAGCAGAACTCTAATGACGTGCTAGAATGAAAGTTAGTATCAGCAGAACTCTAATGACGTGCTAGAATGAAAGTTAGTATCAGCAGAATTCTAATGACGTGCTAGAATGAAAGTTAGTATCAGCAGAACTCTAATGACGTGCTAGAATGAAAGTTAGTATCAGCAGAACTCTAATGACGTGCTAGAATGAAAGTTAGTATCAGCAGAACTCTAATGACGTGCTAGAATGAAAGTTAGTATCAGCAGAACTCTAATGACGTGCTAGAATGAAAGTTAGTATCAGCAGAACTCTAATGACGTGCTAGAATGAAAGTTAGTATCAGCAGAACTCTAATGACGTGCTAGAATGAAAGTTAGTATCAGCAGAACTCTAATGACGTGCTAGAATGAAGTATCGTTTATGGTTGATATACGAGTAATAGTGACGTCTCAGCGAGGAGACAAGATTCCAAAAGTGTGAGTGTGTTATTTTGTATATATATATATATATATATATATATATATATATATATATACATATATATATATATATATATATATATATATATATATATACATATATATATATATATATCCAGAATGAAGCGTGTACGCCTGTTTACTGAGCAAAGTTTTAACACATCGAATATAACAGCCGAGACGATTTGCTTAGAGCGATAAATGTTTGGAAAAAGACCAAGAGAAAGACCTAGAAGAAGATGGATAGATGCAGTGCTAGAGACATGTAATAACAAAGGAAAATCACTAACTCAGACAGTTCGGGCAGCTCAAGAACGACCAATGATATAAAGCACGACACCTTTTCGGTATCAGTGAGAAAGAGAACAGAAGAAGAGGATAAATATTTACGACACGAAATAAAAGATATTAGAGAAGCTCCACCGATGAATGATAAACTCGATATAATGTTGATATGCACACACGAGATATGTTAATATTTCTTTGAATTTCTCCTGTTCTAATTTACTTATTTTGCCTTTTTCGGTTTCTCACCTTATTAATAACCAAATTCATTTTCCTTAATGTAATAATACATAATCCATAATACATAATTTATTTCCTCATCTTTATGATGTATTTTATCTTCTCTGTATTTCTCGTAATTTCTTTTGTATACCATCTTTTAATTATTCTTACTTTATTCTTCTTCTTTACTTTCTCTTCGCCTAATCATCGTCATTACTGCTTTGTCGTACGTCTCATCTCAGTTTCTTTTTGCATCATTTTTATCAGCACTTTCATAGTCGTATTGTTCTTTATCCTCTTCCTAATTACCTTCCATTTTTCTTCTTGGTCTTATTCCGTTTTTTCAGAAATGTATTCTGTTTAACTTTTAATATTTGTTAGCTTTTCTTGTATCTTTATCTGTGTTTGTGTAAGTCAAGCTTAAGAAATCAAGAAGCCAGTAGTGGGGTGTCACGTACACTCTTAAAAAGTATCGTGACAGCTTTACAAAAAAAGGAACAAACCACAATGCTGACGGCCTACATGCGGCCTTTTTTCGGAAAACGAGAGCAACGACAACAAACGATGAGGCACAGATAACTACTACTACATCTAGGATGAGTAAGCTAAGGAGAAGTGCTAAATAGGCGAGGGAGCGAAAAGCTCTTGTTATGAGTCTAAATATTAGCACATGCAAATTGATGACATAAAGCAAATATAAAGTAGCACTAGTATAAATAGAGATGGGGACAGGTAAATAATTACAGTGCTGCGGTAAAGCTGATAGCAAGGAGCCAGTAGTGGGGTGTAACATTCACTCTTATAAGGTATAATGACAGCTTTACCTTTTTGTAAAGTTGTCACCATACCTTACACAGGTTTACGTTACATCTCACAACTGGCTCCTTCAGAAATCACCTTCGTTTCACATACAATTTCAGCACATATAATTCTATGTTATCCTACTCTTATAATTCTACTCTTGTTATTCTGCTTTTATTATCTACTCGTTTTACCTGGTCTTAGTCGAATCTTTTCTACAGATCGCCTGCGTCTCACAACGGACAGTTCGAAAGTGCTGAGATCCCCTACCCAGGAGGTTCCTCGAAGCACCCCGGCCACAATCTAGAAAAAGCACTGAAGATGTCTTCAGCTCAGACGCACGAACACCGTAGCACCGGCGACAATGTTGTCCCCAAATCTCCTTAATCGTCTCTTAAGACATGCCTGGCAGGTGACAGTGGTTCTAATTCTTGTCTCCCCTCATTGTGTTCTGGGGCTGGGAATTCACAATTTATCCTACAATATGTCTTATCTTTAAATAATACAACGCAAGCTGCCTGTTCTGTCATTCAACAAATAATTAATGAGAGTGATGTTCCTAGAATTGTGTTCCACGTTCCGAATACTTTATCACGGTGTAAGTACCAATCCACTAAGAGAGACGTTAGTCAATGCTGTATTCAGTGTATACAGCTCAACACACGCATTCATGTACAATAAGTTCAACACACGCATTCACGTACAATAAGCTCAACACACGCATTCACGTACAATAAGCTCAACACACGCATTCACGTACAATAAGCTCAACACACGCATCCACGTACAATAAGCTCAACACACGCATTCACGTACAATAAGCTCAACACACGCATTCACGTACAATAAGCTCAACACACGCATTCACGTACAATAAGCTCAACACACGCATTCACGTACAATAAGCTCAACACACGCATCCGCGTATAATATGCTCAACACACGTATTCACGTACAATACACGAAACAAGAATAAAGTATGTCTAAACTACTTAGTGATACGAGACAGAAACTACATCAGGCATAGTCCATATAACACATTTCTAAGGCATTTCAGAAATTCGACATATATTTATGTATATACATACATACATACATACATACATACATACATACATACATACATACATACATACATACATACATACATACATACATACATACATACATACATACATACATACATACATACATACATATATACATACATACATATATATGGTTATAAAGATATATATATAATTATATATATAGTTTACACTAGAGCGGTAAAAATGTTAGTCTGTATAGATCTAGCCAACCACGCTTATTAATTCTACCGCCTAATACTGCAGAGCTCACCTGGCGGTCCTATTCATTTAATACTGAGTTGGTAGTTTCGAATCTCAGTTATTATTTCAGGTATGCCAAGGATTCTCAAAATGTTGACATTTTACGGTCTCCATGTACGCACTTTTATATTCCCTTTTACTCGTGTTTGTTTCCATTCGCCAGTTTTATATTGCTAGCGATTTCCCAGAGGTCTGAATTGTGCATGAATATATCATTTTTCCTATTTATTCATACATGCAGCCATGTGCTCGATTGTCCCTCACCATGCAGGCAGATATTCTACGACTTCAGAGGTACTGTCATATGTTTATCGTCGAGAGTTGTACATTTTGTTTAGATTTTTTCCTAGTAATTTTGCCTGAGGAAGCAGCTGTATTTTGGTCGACTCTTTTCGATTTCCAACTGCCGAGGATTCTTTAACCAGCGCAGAATGCACACTGAACCTCCGGTTTTTCGCCGTTGTCCGAGAGGGTAGGAATCGGATCTCACAACCCAGAAACCAGTAGAAGTTAAAGCCATAAAGATACCACGAACTGGATGAATAAAGTCTTGTTTTCATGTTCATCTTCCACCGCCTGTGGTAGGAGTCCAATCCCGGGACATCCTTGTCTAGAGGCCTACTCTTTACCTTTAGACCACACATCCACGACGCAATAAATTTGTACTGAAATTTGTTTTGACTTCGTAAAACGATGAATCTATTTCCTGTAAATAAAATGTCACATCCAGTATCCAGACATCATTTCCCTTGAAAATGTTGAGATTTGTATTCTGTTTCGTCTGTGCTAAAGAAAAGGTAAAGAGCCCCATCAAGCCAAGTGGCGTATAGGGAATATGGTGTTAGTGACAATACATTTTACAGACCTTCAGCACATGATTTTTGGGGTAATGTGGTCGGTATTACACCCGTGTCGCTTTACTTTCCCAGAAAAAGGCTGGTACCCATTTAAGGCTGGGTGAACCTGGAAGCCATCGATCAAGATCGAACCCGATCTCTAGTCCTTAGTAGTCCAGTTCAATAACGGCTGAGTTATCGCGATTCCTGTCTGTGCTTGTACATTTTTTAAAACCTTCTACCGTCCGATCGTTGGTTTCTTTGTTTCTTTTGCAACAAAGTTGAATTTGCATATTTTGTTTTATTTTTGCTGTAAATATAAGATCAGTTTTATTTGCCGATGGTACCATTAGCTTTTATCACCATATACTTCTGATTCATAAAGTGACATATTACATTCTTATAATTAGCTTCTTGTACTACACTCTCCAAGTTGGTTGTTACATGTGCCAGCTTGGTTATATATGTTACATATGCCAGCTTGGTTCTATATGTTACATGTGCCAGCTTGGTCTATATGTTGCATGTGCCAGCCTGGTTCCATATGTTACATATGCCAGCATGGTTCTATATGTTACATGTGCCAGCTTGGTCTATATGTTGCATGTGCCAGCCTGGTTCCATATGTTACATATGCCAGCATAGTTCTATATGTTACATGTGCCAGCCTGGTTCAACATGTTAGATGTGCCAGCTTGGTTCTATATGTTACATGTGCCAGGTTGGTTCTACGTGTTACATGTGCCAGCCGGGTTCCATTTTTTACACACATGTGCCAGACTGGTTCCATATGTTACATGTGCCAGCCTGGCTCTATATGTTATATGTGACAGCTTGTCTCTATATGTTACATGTGCCAGCTTGGCTCTATATGTTACACGTGCCAGCTTGGATCTATATGTTACATGTGACAGCTTGTCTCTATATGTTACATGTGCCAGCTTGGTTCTATATGTTACATGTGACAGCTTGTCTCTGTATGTTACATGTGACAGCTTGTCCCTATATGTTACATGTGCCAGCTTGGTTCTATATGTTACATGTGCCAGCTTGGTTCTATATGTTACATGTGCCAGCTTGGTCTATGTGTTACTTGTGCCAGCTTGGTTCTGCATGTTAGATGTGCCAGCTTGGTTCTATATGTTACATGTGCCAGCTTGGTATATATGTTACATGTGCCAGCTTGGTTCTATATGTTGCATTTGCCAGCTTGGCTCTATATGTTGCATGTGCCAGCCTGGTTCCATATGTTACATGTGCCAGCCTGGCTCTGTATGTTACATGTGCCAGCTTAGCTCTATATGTTACATGTGCCAGCTTGGCTCTATATGTTACACGTGCCAGCTTGGTTCTACATGTTACATATGCCAGCCTGGCTCTATATGTTACATGTGCCAGCTTGGCTCTATATGTTACATGTGCCAGCCTGGCTCTATATGTTACATGTGCCAGCTAGGTTCTATATCTAACGTAAGCTCATCTTTACTTCCTAAGGTACCGTAAGCTCATCTTTACTTCACCTTGTCCGGTAAGCTCATCTTTACTTCACCTGGTACCATATTAATTCCCCATTACTCCGCTGATTCCGTAAACGTAAATCACATTATGTTTGATCTAAAAACTCGTCTTGACATGCAACTAAATGCATCCATAATTACAACTTGTTTTCCCGTTACAGCTCTTACTTCACATCTCAACTGATTTAGTAAGTTTGGGATTTTGTTAACGGTAACTAATGACGTCTCTTTGTTTCAGGATATTTGATACGAGCGAACTCACACTACTAGAAGTGACAAGGGACAGTAAGACAATGAATAATAATTGAGACCATTATCGGAATAATTACATTACATATTTTGATAAATAAGAACTTGCAAAGTGTTTTGTAGCACGCACTAGCAGATTGGCTGAGTCAATGGTAGAGAGAAAGAGAGAGAAAGAGAGAGAGAGAGAGAGGCAGTAAAATAGAGGTAATAAAGAATAAAGACAAGTAGAACACCTGTGAGCGACCTATTCCCCAGGTAGACGGTAAACAAACATCTTGCAATGTTTACTATCTGACACGGCTGTTCGCTTGTATCTCAAAGTAGTAATTTAGTTCCAATCAATTAAACGTTTCTACATGTACGAATGAAGATGTCCTGGAGAAACTACATTCCATTCATTCTTCAGATAAATATTTTATAGGAGTGGTTAAAATTTGGGACACTGGACAAAAATATGAATATTCTAGAATAGCTAATTGTATGCTGTTGATATTTTAGTCCAAAAAGATTTATGAGAATACATATTTTAAAAATAGACCAGTTTAACCGATTCGGGTGTAAAATAACCAAATTTCACCACAAATGTTTAAAAAATGTATGATCCCCATATGATATACTTAGCTAACTAATCATATGATATACTCGGCTAACTAAACATATGATATACTCGGCTAACTAATCATATTATATACTTGGCTAACTAATCATATGATAGTAAGCCAGGTGGTGATGATAATGGGCATATGAGTTATGGGCAGTGATAACAAGGCACGGACGTAATACCGGCCACATTACCCCAAAAATCATGTGCCGAAGGTCTGTAAAATGTAGGATCACTAACACCATATTCCCTATACGTCACTTGGCGTGACTGAGCTCTTTACTTTACTTACTATGTTTCGTGACTGAGAAAATGTCCAAAGATTAATAAAATATGATCACCAGACAGATGTGCTTAGCAGGTTTAGTATTTTAGCTTCACAGAACATAGCCTTACATTTACAGCTGAATAGGTCTTTCTTCATTAGTATTATCTTCCCCAGCTCTGTAAACAAAACGTCCATTGGATAATTTCTATTTTTTTAGCTGCAAAACTCCCATGTTAGCGTCTTTACCACTAACTACTGACACCCGAGGATGGCCGAAGAGTTTCGTATGTGACCACTAACTCAGCTGCCCATTATCATCACCGTCAGGCAATGCCTTGCTCTCATTGCCCCTAACTCAGCTGCCCATTATCATCACCGTCAGGCAATGCCTTGCTCTCACTGCCCCTAACTCAGCTGCCCATTATCATCACCGTCAGGCAATGCCTTGCTCTCATTGCCCCTAACTCAGCTGCCCATTATCATCACCGTCAGGCAATGCCTTGCTCTCACTGCCCCTAGCTCAGCTGCCCTTTATCATCACAGTCAGACAGTGCCTTGCTCTCACTGCCCCTAACTCAGCTGCCCATTATCATCACAGTCAGACAGTGCCTTCCTCTCACTGCCCCTAACTCAGCTGCCCATTATCATCACAGTAAGACAGTGCCTTGCTCTCACTGCCCCTAACTCAGCTGCCCATTATCATCACAGTCAGACAATGCCTTGCTCTCACTGCCCCTAACTCAGCTGCCCATTATCATTACCGCCATGCAATGACTTGTTATCGCTGCCCATTAACATCACCGTCAGGCAATACCTTGCTATAACTGCCCCGAACTCAACTGCCCATTATCATCACCGTCATGCAATACCTTGCTCTCATTGCCCCTAACTCAGCTGCCCATTATCATCACCGTCATGCAATACCTTGCTCTCACTGCCCATAACTCAGCTGCCCATTATCATCACCGTCAGATAATGTCTTGCTCTCACTACCCCTAACTCAACTGCCCATTATCATCACCGTCAGGCAATGCCTTGCTCTCACTGCCCCTAACTCAACTGCCCATTATTATCACCGTCAGGCAATGCCTTGCTCTCACTGCCCATAACTCAGCTGCCCATTATCATCACCGTCAGGCAATGCCTTGCTCTCACTGCCCATAACTCAGCTGCCCATTATCATCACCGTCAGGCAATGTCTTGCTCTCACTGCCCCTAACTCAACTGCCCATTATCATCACCGTCAGGAAATACCTTGCTCTCACTGCCCCTAATTCAGCTGCCCATTATCATCACAGTCAGACAGTGCCTTGCTCTCACTGCCCCTAACTCAGCTGCCCATTATCATCACCGTCAGACAATGCCTTGCTCTCACTGCCCCTAACTCAGCTGCCCATTATCATCACAGTCAGACAGTGCCTTGCTCTCACTGCCCCTAATTCAGCTGCCCATTATCATCACAGTCAGACAGTGCCTTGCTCTCACTGCCCCTAACTCAGCTGCCCATTATCATCACAGTCAGACAGTGCTTTTGCTCTCACTGCCCCTAACTCAGCTGCCCATTATCATCACAGTCAGACAATGCCTTGCTCTCACTGCCCCTAACTCAGCTGCCCATTATCATCACCGCCATGCAATGAATTGTTATCGCTGCCCATTATCATCACCGTCAGGCAATACCTTGCTATAACTGCCCCGAACTCAACTGCCCATTATCATCACCGTCATGCAATACCTTGCTCTCACTGCCCCTAACTCAGCTGCCCATTATCATCACCGTCATGCAATACCTTGCGCTCACTGCCCATAACTCAGCTGCCCATTATCATCACCGTCAGGTAATGTCTTGCTCTCACTGCCCGTAACTGAACTGCCCATTATCATCACCGTCAGGCAATGCCTTGCTCTCATTGCCCCTAACTCAGCTGCCCATTATCATCACCGTCAGGCAATGCCTTGCTCTCACTGCCCCTAACTCAACTGCCCATTATCATCACCGCCAGGCAATGTCTTGCTCTCACTGCCCCTAACTCAACTGCCCATTATCATCACCGCCAGGCAATGTCTTTCTCTCACTGCCCATTATCATCACCCTCAGGCAATACCTTGCTCTCACTGCCCATAACTCAGCTGCCCATTATCATCACCGTCAGGCAATGTCTTGCTCTCACTATCACTAACTCAACTGCCCATTATCATTACCGCCATGCAATGACTTGTTATCGCTGCCCATTAACATCACCGTCAGGCAATACCTTGCTATAACTGCCCCGAACTCAACTGCCCATTATCATCACCGTCATGCAATACCTTGCTCTCATTGCCCCTAACTCAGCTGCCCATTATCATCACCGTCATGCAATACCTTGCTCTCACTGCCCATAACTCAGCTGCCCATTATCATCACCGTCAGATAATGTCTTGCTCTCACTACCCCTAACTCAACTGCCCATTATCATCACCGTCAGGCAATGCCTTGCTCTCACTGCCCCTAACTCAACTGCCCATTATTATCACCGTCAGGCAATGCCTTGCTCTCACTGCCCATAACTCAGCTGCCCATTATCATCACCGTCAGGCAATGCCTTGCTCTCACTGCCCATAACTCAGCTGCCCATTATCATCACCGTCAGGCAATGTCTTGCTCTCACTGCCCCTAACTCAACTGCCCATTATCATCACCGTCAGGCAATACCTTGCTCTCACTGCCCCTAACTCAGCTGCCCATTATCATCACCGTCAGGCAATGCCTTGCTCTCACTGCCCCTAACTCAGCTGCCCATTATCATCACCGTCAGACAATGCCTTGCTCTCACTGCCCCTAACTCAGCTGCCCTTTATCATCACAGTCAGACAGTGCCTTGCTCTCACTGCCCCTAATTCAGCAGCCCATTATCATCACAGTCAGACAGTGCCTTGCTCTCACTGCCCCTAACTCAGCTGCCCATTATCATCACAGTCAGATAGTGCTTTTGCTCTCACTGCCCCTAACTCAGCTGCCCATTATCATCACAGTCAGACAATGCCTTGCTCTCACTGCCCCTAACTCAGCTGCCCATTATCATCACCGCCATGCAATGAATTGTTATCGCTGCCCATTAACATCAACGTCAGGCAATACCTTGCTATAACTGCCCCGAACTCAACTGCCCATTATCATCACCGTCATGCAATACCTTGCTCTCACTGCCCCTAACTCAGCTGCCCATTATCATCACCGTCATGCAATACCTTGCTCTCACTGCCCATAACTCAGCTGCCCATTATCATCACCGTCAGGTAATGTCTTGCTCTCACTGCCCGTAACTGAACTGCCCATTATCATCACCGTCAGGCAATGCCTTGCTCTCATTGCCCCTAACTCAGCTGCCCATTATCATCACCTTCAGGCAATGCCTTGCTCTCACTGCCCCTAACTCAACTGCCCATTATCATCACCGCCAGGCAATGTCTTGCTCTCACTGCCCCTAACTCAACTGCCCATTATCATCACCGCCAGGCAATGTCTTTCTCTCACTGCCCATTATCATCACCCTCAGGCAATACCTTGCTCTCACTGCCCATAACTCAGCTGCCCATTATCATCACCGTCAGGCAATACCTTGCTCTCACTGCCCATAACTCAGCTGCCCATTATCATCACCGCCAGGCAATGTCTTGTTATCGCTGCCCATTACCATCACCGTCAGGCAGTACCTTGCTCTTACTGCCCATAACTGAGCTGCCCATTATCATCACCGTCAGGCAATACCTTCCTCTCACTGCCCATAACTCAGCTGCCCATTATCATCACCGTCAGGCAATGTCTTGCTCTCACTGCCCCTAACTCAACTGCCCATTATCATCACCGTCAAGCAATACCTTGCTCTCACTGCCCATAACTCAGCTGCCCATTATCATCACCGTCAGGTAATGTCTTGCTCTCACTGCCCGTAACTGAACTGCCCATTATCATCACCGTCATGCAATACCTTGCTCTCACTGCCCATAACTCAGCTGCCCATTATCATCACCGTCAGGTAATGTCTTGCTCTCACTGCCCGTAACTGAACTGCCCATTATCATCACCGTCAGGCAATGCCTTGCTCTCATTGCCCCTAACTCAGCTGCCCATTATCATCACCTTCAGGCAATGCCTTGCTCTCACTGCCCCTAACTCAACTGCCCATTATCATCACCGCCAGGCAATGTCTTGCTCTCACTGCCCCTAACTCAACTGCCCATTATCATCACCGCCAGGCAATGTCTTTCTCTCACTGCCCATTATCATCACCCTCAGGCAATACCTTGCTCTCACTGCCCATAACTCAGCTGCCCATTATCATCACCGTCAGGCAATACCTTGCTCTCACTGCCCATAACTCAGCTGCCCATTATCATCACCGCCAGGCAATGTCTTGTTATCGCTGCCCATTACCATCACCGTCAGGCAGTACCTTGCTCTTACTGCCCATAACTGAGCTGCCCATTATCATCACCGTCAGGCAATACCTTCCTCTCACTGCCCATAACTCAGCTGCCCATTATCATCACCGTCAGGCAATGTCTTGCTCTCACTGCCCCTAACTCAACTGCCCATTATCATCACCGTCAAGCAATACCTTGCTCTCACTGCCCATAACTCAGCTGCCCATTATCATCACCGTCAGGCAATACCTTCCTCTCACTGCCCATAACTCAGCTGCCCATTATCATCACCGTCAGGCAATGTCTTGCTCTCACTATCACTAACTCAACTGCCCATTATCATCACCGCCAGGCAATGTCTTGCTCTCACTGCCCCTAACTCAACTGCCCATTATCATCACAGTCAGGCAATACCTTGCTCTCACTGCCCATAACTCAACTGCCCATTATCATCACCGTCAGGCAATGTCTTGCTCTCACTGCCCCTAACTCAACTGCCCATTATCATCACCGCCAGGCAATGTCTTGCTCTCACTGTCCCTAACTCAACTGCCCATTATCATCACCACCAGGCAATGCCTTGCTCTCACTGTCCCTAACTCAACTGCCCATTATCATCACCGTCAGGCAATGTCTTGCTCTCACTGCCCCTAACTCAACTGCCCATTATCATCACCACCAAGCAATGTCTTGCTCTCACTGCCCCTAACTCAGCAAGACAACTCTCATCAACGGGGCGTTGTAATCCACTTTGAGAACAACTGTGTTGGAGAATCGTCGAAGCACAGAAAATTGGCTGGAATGAAGGTCATTGCGCGTAGCAGACAGCAACATGCTTCAGAAATGAAAGGATTAAATATACAATATACGTGTTGGCTTTGTACGACACGAGGAGGGACGGAGGGTAAGAAACGGTATGTAGGAATCCGAGTGGTAGTCAAGTTTTATAACAGGGTGGGAAAATGTTAACAGGCTTCGAATCCCACATTGTGATCGGTCCTGGAAGTAGACTTCTAATTTAGCAATCTTGAAGTAAGTTTGATACGTGAACCCATTTAGGTCTACACTTTAAATGCTTCTACAGAAATGAAACTGTTCACAATCCCCCATCCAAAATAGGCAAATAATAAAATGGGCCACAAATCAAACCATTAAGTATATAGATATAGATTACGCATGCAAAAAAAGATACTACTAGTAGAAAATATTTAATGCTAAAAAATGTCAGATTCATAGAAAAGTATCACAACTATTAATAACAAACCAATGTTGTGGCGAGGAAGCCTTCATCGGGGAAATAAATAACAAAACGCATAATAATTATTTTCATGATAAATAGTAATACATTAATTTTATAAACGTGTTTTGAAAACGTGTTAGAGACATTGTGAAGAGTATCTTATAAGATTTTACTACATAATATGTCCAACACATCATTGTGGGTCAAATATAGTCGACTAGACATAGATTAATACCGTTCTGTAAGGGTTTGTGAAAGGAGAGAGAAGGAGTGGGTAGAGATGGGAAAATAACATTTTAGAATAGACAGGCCTCGACTTCGTAACGTTTCAACGAATGTCTGAAGCTAGAGATACATAGAGCAGGTTGACGAAGTCTATAACAGGAGATAGAACAATCTACAGTGTTATGGGATAAGAGGAAAGAAGAGATAAACATCACCAACTCAAGAGCTGAAACATTCACCAACACAAGAGCTGAAACACTCACCTACACAAGCACTGAAACATTCACTATCACAATAACTGAAACATTCACTATCACAATAACTGAAACATTCACCTACAGAAGAACTGAAACATTCACCTACACAAGAACTGAAACATTCACTATCACAAGAGCTGAAACATTCACTATCACAAGAGCTGAAACATTCACTATTACAAGAACTGAAACATTCACCTACACAAGAACTGAAACATTCACTATCACAAGAGCTGAAACATTCACTATCACAAGAGCTGAAACATTCACTATTACAAGAACTGAAACATTCACCTACACAAGAACTGAAACATTCACTATCACAAAAACTGAAACATTCACCTACACAAGAACTGAAACATTCACCTACACAAGAACTGAAACATTCACTATCACAATAACTGAAACATTCACCTACACAAGAACTGTAACATTCACTATCACAAGAACTGAAACATTCACCTACACAAGAACTGAAACATTCACTATCACAAGAACTGAAACATTCACCTACACAAGAACTGAAACATTCACTATCACAAGAACTGAAACATTCACCAACACGAGAACTGAAACATTATTATCACAAGAACTGAAATATTCACCTACACAAGAACTGAAACATTTACTATCACAAGAACTGAAATATTCACCTACACAAGAACTGAAACATTTACTATCACAAGAACTGAAATATTCACCTACACAAGAACTTAAATATTCACCGACTCAAGAACTTGAACATTCACCAACACAAGAACTTAAACATTCACCAACACAAGAACTTGAACATTCCCTATCACAAGAACTTAAACATTCACCACCAACACAAGAACTTAAATATTCACCTACACAAGAACTTGAACATTCACTATCACAAGAACTGAAACATTCACCAACACAAGAACTTGAACATTCACTATCACAAGAACTGAAACATTCACCAACACAAAAAATTGAACATTCACTATCACATGAACTGAAACATTCACCAACACAAGAACTTGAACATTCACCAACACAAGAACTGAAACATTCACCAACACAAGAACTTGAATATTCACTATCACAAGAACATGTTGCGAATATTTTTTTCCTTCAGATACGGTTCCGTGATTCAAGCAGCCTCTAAAATTGGATATCAGATATTTATGTTATAGGCGAGCGGCTTGCTCTGATACCGACTACAGCATTCATCAAAATGTGCCTTTGGCATCAACACCATATTCCCCAAACGACGCTTCAAGCGGTGAGGGAACACTCTACCTCTCGACGACTACAGTATCATTGTTACTGAGATATGTTTTAACGTCTGTAATCAAGGAAAGGTCACCAGTATAAACAATGAATCCTGTTAGAAGTTTTTTTTTTTTTTTAATGCAATTAATTTTAATTAGAACTAGTAATTAAACGACCAACGAGGCCACACAAAGGTTAGTCTAATGAACAGTTGAACTGAACAGCAAATGAATTGTTTAATTTGCCGATCAATGATCATGAAGATTCTCCCTACCCGGGAGAGGGGGTCGGGGGGGGGGGAGAGACAGAGAGAGACAGAGAGAGAGAGAATATGAATATAGCGTTAGTACCTATACTTTATCAAGAGCCAACAACACATGGTTATCTGGTAGGTATCACGCCAGTCCGCCATATTATCTCATGAAAACTTTCGTACTGGTTTTAAGTAATCGGATCTCAAAGCAATTTGTCGCATCCAGGATTTTAATACTTTGTCAGTTCTGATCAGAAATCTCTCCTAAACCACAGGAGCTTAATTTAAATTAAGTTTTAAACAAACTCAATTTTTTTAGATGAAAAACATAATTTTTACAATCATCAAATCAATTTTTTTTTAATTAAATTTTAAAAATATCATTTTATAATCATCAAATTAATTTTTTAATGAAAAATATCATTTTATAATCATCAAATTAATTTTTTAATGAAAAATATCATTTTATAATCATCAAATTAATTTTTTAATGAAAAATATCATTTTATAATCATCAAATTAATGGTTAAGGCTGTAATTGAAAGTTACAGCTGGGAATAATTTAGCAAATGTCAAGAAAACTTTAGTTGACCCCACTACATCAGTTTATTCCACTTCATCAGTTGACCCTATTACATCCGTTGATCCGACTACATTAGTTGACCCTACTACATCAATTTAACCCCACTACACCAGTTGTCACCTCTACATAAGTTGACCCCACTACACCAGTTGACCTTACTACATCTTTTGTTCCCTCTACACCGGTTTACCACAATACATCGATTGACCCTATTACATCAATTGGCCCCACTACATCAGTTGTCACCACTACATAAATTGACCCAACTACATCATGTGTCACAAACTACATCAATTGACCCCACTACATCATTTGATCCAATTACATCAGTTGTCACCACTACATAAATTGACCCCACTACATCATTTGATCCCACTACATCAGTTGTCACCACTACATAAAATGACCCCACTACATCATTTGATCCCACTACATCAGTTGTCACCACTACATAAAATGATCCCACTACATCATTTGTCACCACTACATAAATTGACCCCACTACATCAGTTGTCACCACTACATAAATTGACCCTACTACATCATTTGAACCCACTACATCAATTGTCACCACTACATAAAATGACCCCACTACATCATTTGATCCCACTACATCAGTTGTCACCACTACATAAAATGACCCCACTACATCATTTGTCACCACTACATCATTTGTCACCACTACATCATTTGTCACCACTACATCATTTGTCACCACTACATCATTTGTCACCACTACATCATTTGTCACCACTACATAAATTGACCCTACTACATCAATTGACCTCTCTACATCTGCCCCCCCCCCCCCCACTACATCAGTTACCGGAACTTCTAGAGCACGCAACCCACCAAAGTAGTGCATGGATGTGGTTTAATTTATAGTCACCTGATGTAATTGTTATCACCGTAATGCTCTTTTGTTATTCATTTTAGTACTAATATCATGACGTCATTAAATCTACTTTAGTTCAAATTCGTTGATAGGGAGACTGGTTGGTCTAGAGGCAAGACGCCGGCCTCAAGACAGAGAGATTGTGGGTTCAAATCCCGGCTACACCGGTTGGGATTTTTATTTATGATTTCTCTCTGCGGCAACCACCCCTGGTCTCAGCAGCGAGGCCCGGCTTGAAACGTCAATTACTCATCGACGGAAAAAATATGGTTACCTCCAAGGTCGGAGTTATCTGCCTGTGGGGCGAGAGACCCCTGTGCACACCGCTGCCAGGGAAAAATGGATTAACCCGCAAAATTCAGTTCCCAATCGCTAGGGACTTCGTCAGAGGTAAAAGCTGGCGAACGAAAAAAAAAAATAAATAAATAAAATTCGTTGATGACTGACAAGCTAAACAGGCTTGGAAGTGTTTCATCCTGAATTGAAATTATTAATTACCTTCACAACATTATTCTGTTTCAGGAATCTCTCGGGAGTACCTATAAAGTAAAGGTTTCCTTTACGCCTTCCTAGTTGCAAGGGGAAAATGGTGTTAGTCACCATATTTTTCTATGACAACAGCACATTTTTGGGTGATGTGGTGGGTATCACGCCAGGCCGCCTTTACTTCCAAGAAAAATCCCTGGTACCCATTTTTAGAGGCTGGGTGAACCCCGGAGTCTTGTCAGTCCGAAAAAAAAATCCGCCACTGCTGAAGATCGAACCTGGACCCTTCTGGCCATGAAGCGAGCACACTAACCACTCAGCCACCGAAGCGAGCACACTAACCACTCAGCCACCGAAGCGAGCACACTAACCACTCAGCCACCGAAGCGAGCACACTAACAACTCAGCCACCGAAGCGAGCACACTAACCACTCAGCCACCGAGGCACCATATATCTACCTATAGGGCCTGATAACAAAAGCTGCATGTCTAGATCAGTCGCTACGAGGTAGTATTGTATCTGATTTTTTAATTGTATTCCTGAAAGAACAACATGTGGACCCTGCTGTGGCTCGAACCCGCGTTCTCTTGGTTTGGAGAAAGATATGTTTTCGATTCGGCTGCCCGCTCTTCACTGTAATGGCTGATAACATCAACCCAAGCACTGAGATATTTCCTGCATTACAGAGAGATACGAGTCTACCCTGGGAGCCGCGATAGCTCAGTGGTTAGTGAACTGGACTACAAAGGACAAGAGGTAGGGTTCGATCCCTACCGATGGCTTCCGGTTCACCCAGCCTTTAATGGGTACTGAATTTTTTTTTTTCTGGGAAAGTAAAGCGACACGGACGTAATACCGACCACATTACCCCAAAAATCATGTGCTGAAGGTCTGTAAAATTTATGGTCACTAACACCATATTCCCTATACGCCACTTGGCGTGACGGGGTTACGTTACCATTTTTTTACGAGTCTACACTAATTGACAATATTACATTATAAAGTTGATGCATTTATACTTCATATTTTTTTACCACTAATTGATAGACCACCAATCCTGTGACCCCGGTATAAACCTGCCCATCTATTTTCCCATGTAAATATGTTCAAACTTCTAATTCTAGCTTACGGCATCAGATCTAACCACTTTTCTCCACGCTTCCGTGGTCATATTATAACGTTTCATACCTGCCTTTATATTTCTGACATATCACATTACATTGTAACAGTTACACCGATTACGATCAAGCTATGTCATTCGCTTCGAGGCGCATCTTCTAAATACATTCACAGTTTGGTGATTAACTACAGTGCTACAAGAAATTGTGTGTACGTACATTTACATTACAAGTGTAGGGGAATAAGTACTTGTCTATGAATGCACTTATTTACGTGTTTAAAAATGTATATATATATATATATATATATATATATATATATATATATATATATATATATATATATATATTTAATGAATGCCAGCAAAAATAGTATGAAAGCACAGAGGTATGTTTTATTTTACTCAAATATTTTAATATCTGTTTCTTCATGTTTATCATAAAGAAAATATGAGACAGTGCAAGAGCGTGCCTCGAGAGGAAATCAACATGAGAAATGATAAACAGCTGCAGAGATCATCATCACTGAGTGCCGTCTCCGCGTCGAACGTTGGCTACCATGTAGCGCCATTCCGCTCTGTCTCTTGCTTTGATGGTGCAGGTTGTCATAGGCTGACATGTTCAACTTTTGATGTTACTCGTCCACGTTAGTCTTGGTCTGCCTTTGCCTCTTTTACCTTGTATTTTCCCCTCCAAGATTACTTTTAGTAGGCTGTTGTGTATTTTAACATGCCCTAAAAAGTCATTTGTCTTGTTTTAATTGTATATATTAGTTCTCTTTTCATTTTTTTAGCTATTGTAAAACTTCATCGTTTGTTTTCTTTTCTTTTCATCCAGTTGTACTTATTCTTCTATATATCCACATTTCAAAGGCTTCAATTTTCTGTTCTGTTCTCATGTCTAATGTCCATGTTTCTGCACAATACAGGAATGTTAAGAAGATATAACATTTTGCTATTCTTAGTTTTAGACTTGGTATTATTTGCTACGATGTTAGTATATTTTTCATGGCATTAAAATAACTTTTTGTCATTCCTATTCTTTCGTTTATTTCAGTTTTACATCTGCTGCAGAGATATAAATTTGTGAAAGCGACGTGATTACCTACTTTAGTAGCCATGGTACTTGATGAGGATAATGATGACGAAGGTGATATGATGATGATGATGATGATGATGATGATGATGATGATGATGATGATGAACATGAGGATGGTGATATGTTGATGATGATGATGATGATATCACTGTTCACTTTGTGAAAATACATTTGTCATAGATTGACTATGAGCAGAAACAAATCACTTACAAAATGATAGCAGCTCAAATAAAACCTTAAAAACAGCTTTAAAAGATTATCAATATTACTAAGATGAGTGATCGAATGAATGGATCTTCTCGTTATGCGGTGTGGTGGCCTGGCTTCGGTTCCTATTAACATATCATGTCTTTCTCCTTTTGGAACTTAAGTAAATTTTTAAAAATCTAACATGTACCCGCGGGGCGACAACAGTCAAACGTGGGGTATTCATGTTGAACCATACAAGCATTCCAGCACGCTTCTATCTATCTATCTATCTATCTATCTATCTATCTATCTATCTATCTATCTATCTATCTATCTATCTATCTATCTATCTATCTATCTATCTATCTATCTATCTATCTATCTATCTATCTATCTATCTATCTATCTATCTATCTATCTATCTATCTATCTATCTATCTATCTATCTATCTATCTATCTATCTATCTATCTATCTATCTATCTATCTATCTATCTATCTATCTATCTATCTATCTATCTATTATCTATCTATCTATCTATCTATAAATCTATCTATCTATATATCTATCTATCTATCTATCTATCTATCTATCTATCTATCTATCTATCTATCTATCTATCTATCTATCTATCTATCTATCTATCTATCTATCTATCTATCTATCTATCTATCTGTCTGTCTGTCTATCTATCTATCTATCTATCTATCTATCTATCTATCTATCTATCTATCTATCTATCTAATCTTCTATCTTGTGTGTCTGTACTTGTGTAGTATGTATATATGGTCCCGGACGTCTAGACAGACGGTAGCAAGCAATAATTTGTTACTAGTTTGATTATTAGTGTATTATTACGGATGCTATTTTACTGAGCAGCTTTTGTTCTGACTCAATCTGATATAGGAAAGACATATCCGACCAGACAGATCAGAATGAACAAGATTGAAAAATAAAAATCCTAGTCCTGAGAATTAGTTTGGCTTTGGCTCATACTCTATGTTTAAGTTGAACAAATATCGAGTCTTATTTATTCGGATATTTATTTCTTCATCAAGGGGGATGCTGCTTGTGACTATAGAACTGCGGTAGGTGAGCTAGGATAGAATTGGATGGAAAGAAAAGAAAACAAACGATGAAGTCTTACAACTAAACATGAAAACTAAAGATGAGAACAATTAAAAATGAAAAGAGAACTACTAAATATAATTCAAGCAAGACAAATGAGATTTTTGGGGCAAAAAGACACAACAGCCTACAAAATGTAATCTTGGAAGGAAAAATACAAGGTAAAAGTGGCAGATGCAGGCCAAGACTAACGTGTATGAGTAACATCAAAACATGGACAAGTCAGTCTTGATAACCTGCATCATCAAAGCAAGAGACAGAGCGGAATGGCGCTCCATGGTAGCCAACCTTCGATGCCTAGACGGCACTCGATGATAATGACGATGATGTACTTCCTCACGTATTCAAGAGTTGTGTTATTTCATGTTTGAGTTGTGGGTATAGCTACACCCTTTTGGAATAGAACAGTCTTCTGGATACTTATTGACAAGGGGAATAAATCACATGACTTTGATAGATTGTCAATCATTGATTGCAGGACAGTTTGATCGTGAGCAACCAGTGATGTATCATTGTAACGGGCTTTTCCCTTCTTCTTTGCACCGTAACTGTTGATCTGTGAAACAGGGACATAACACTGATAACTTTGAAGGCTCGTTAAGACCTGAGCCCTCGTGCACCGGAACTGGATTCCTGTCGAGCTGTGAAGGCTCGTTAAGATCTGAGCCCTCACCCCACTCTGGGCAGTCCGCCCTGCACAGTGGCAACTGTCTCAACACGCCATGGACTTGCCTAGTCAGGACACCCTGGATACCAGCCCACTTGCACTGAACATGACAACGTCGACTGCCTTGCTCAACTGACCAGTCGAGTCGCCCCCTGCCTGGTATAGCAGGTTACTGCCAGCATTGTCGCCGTGATGAACTCTCTTCCTTGGATGACAACCTTGGCCTGTGATCGTGTCCCGGTATACTCCGCGCTGTTACTCCCGTCGGTTCATCGCCCTCCCCCCCCCCCCTTTCTACCCCAGCATTCGTTCCTCGCTAGGGCAGACAATACATCTAGCACCCGACAAAGCATGTACTAACACCAGTGAAAAAATCACATCTGAAGTTTATTTCACACAATGACCACCTACCATAGAAAGTTCACAAGTACAATAGCAAAAGTCTATTGATAGTCTCTCACCTTTCTCCTACCTTCCACTCACAATACGTATGCAGGAATGCTGTCACTAGCATCCCGAACAGCCCTGTGGCTAACACCGCCACGTGACGATACTGGTCTTCATCAACCTCGCCTACGTCGTGGTATCCTGGAGTATCATACTCCCTATAGAGCCCTCTCTAAGTTGATATGACCCCGCTAGTTGTTCTCGCTCAGAGTCACTCTCCTGGCTCTGTGGCACTGTCTACCACCTAATTAAGTGTGTCAGGCTTCTACACAAGCCTGCCATCTTTATGATCTACCGTACTGTCCCTGAATTGGACGTAGCTGCCCCTTAGCACTCTATCGTGTACTTATTGTTCAACCAGAAGCTTAAGTTGGTGAGAGACACTCACAATCTAACGAAGTCTCTTTAAATGGTTGCAGCCACTAACTACATCAATAATGTCTCTTTATGACTCACATGAAGCCTAATGTTGGTGAGAACACTCACAATCTATAAAGTCTCTTTACATATCTACTACTAGCTAACATGACTTGTTGGACTAACTCATACTTGCTAATCATACGAAGCGCTACCATGGCCCCTGTATCCTATTGTTACACTACACCACCTATCCTATCACTTCTCCTGGAAATACATCTAATCAGTTCAACGGCCACACACCAACTAACCTGCTATCGAAAAAATGTCCGAAACTAACTCTCCTTCTTCCCGGTATCGGCTGTCACACAACATACAGTCGTCCGGATTGAACCATCGCCCCATCTCGAATGACTTTTCCCACCTATTCTTTGCCTCAGCTTTCTTTTGCCCCGCCAATCATAATTCATTTTACATCTACCCTCGTTCCTACATTGCTTACAGTTCTCGTGCCTCATGATTTGTTCAGACTCTTCACATTTCACGTGGACCATGAGTTTCCCCCTATTTCTACTTTACCCTCAGCCATTCTCTAGCCTTGACCTCTACTACCTCACTCCCCTTTTCTCGTCCTCTCCATATCATTGCTATCCCCATCTTTCATCATCAGAAAATAGAAGCTCCTTGATTATGGGCTCAGTTGTTTTGACAGCAGACATGCTAGATTAAATAAGGGGCCGTCAGATCTTGTACGGATGTAGATGTCTCCAGAGACGGTTTCAAAAACATTGTGTAGAAGGCGCAGTAAAAAACAGATTCTGAATAGGGTAGGGGCAGTGACACGTTCCTACTTGACTCCACATTTCAACTCAAAGAGCTGGGATGATCTGCTACTACACTAGATAGTAGCAGACATATTGTTGTGAAATGACTTTATCATCTTGAGTAATGTAGGAGGGCAGCCAACATTTCCCAGCACCCTGCATAGACCTACTCTACTCACGGTGACAAAAACCTTTGTGAGATCAACGAAGGCTATAAGTAGAGGCATTCTCTGTTCCATGCACTTTTCCTGCATTTGACAGAGAGTAAAATCATATTGGTGGTAGACCGTCCAGCTGTAGAAACACACTGGATCTCGGGAAAGTACTCCTGTGTCAGTCTGTTTCAGTTCCCTGAACCATTCTAACGCTGACGACTTTAGTCACTGGCATGTTCTCATGCTTCTCAGAGGAACGTAGTCGTTTCGCTTTGGAGAACCAACTCATTGTTCGCTTCCGTTCTTTAAACCCATTGAGATTAACTCTGTTCATTTTTGGTTTCGTTCAATTATACCTAACGTTTATTTCTTGACATTTAATTTGTACGTTTCAGTAGTTTTTTCTATACTCAGTTTTAGAGCAGTTCTTCTTCCCTATGGTAACAGAAAACACGGAAGACCAAAAGAAACACCAAGCAGAGCAATTACTAGTTAATGATCAGTCATGGGACTAAGAATCAATTTGTGACTTACAAGAATTAGCAGCAAATCTTCACGTGTGGACAGATATAACTAGCGCCCTATGTGCCGCCGTCTTCGGCCCAAGAAGAATCAACTAATTTTTTTCGTCATCTGTTGTTGCTATGTGGCGTCCCATTATCTGAGTACTTACATAATGTCGTTAAATAATGTATGTCCCTGTTCAATTTTTTCTAATTTTTAAATATTTATATTGTTTTGTTTGTTTTCCTCCAGTTGACAACCTTTCGGTCGAAACGTTGATTCTTGTTCACAGAGTTAAAACAAGCTTTTAATCTATCTATCTATCTATTGACCTTTCGAGTCGTAGCCGGCCCATAGGGCGTAGACCAAGATACTCTTTCTCTTATCTGAATTCTTGTTCTAACAGTTTTCAATTCTTTTAAAGATATTTTATCAAATCTCGCCATTTGTCTCTGTTCTGTGCAAGCAGCTCTATCTCTTTGAGGGAGCCGATTCCTGCTGCTTTTGCCTCTCTCAGCAATGTTTTTCCCAGTGTCTCTCTGGGTCTTCCTCTTTTTCTCATACCTGTTGTTTCCCACATGAGGGCTTGCTTTGCTATTCGGTTATTAGCTCTTCTCATCACCTGTCCAACATATGACCATCGTCTTTTCTTCATTACTGAAGATATTAGTGATTGACTGGCGATTTCTCTAATTTCCTTGTTTGTTTTGAATTCGTTCCACGCTATACCAAGTATTTTCCTTAGACATTTATTTTCGAATGAGTTCAACGAATATTTTAATAGTTGTCGTTTATTTCATCTAACCCAGCTTTGCCTTGTTCAAATTTTCACTCCGTAACGTCACTGATATATTTTTTTGTCTACTACTGCGTGTACATTTTATCTTTGCTAACTTTTAAATTAAATTTACAATTAGAGTATGCATCACAATATTATGATGATATATCCAGTATAATTAATTCACTTGATTTGGGTAATTGGGACTAAGTGGTCATGAGGTATCGGCATCTGGATAGAAAGGACTCGGGTTCAAATCTCACCACATGAGGTGGGTTTTTGATAAATCGATTCCGTAGTTCCTTCGTGACTTTACCCTGGTCTCTGGATAGTGAGATCCGATGTCTAGCCTTCTCTGGATAGTGAGATCCGATGTCTAGCCCTCTCTGGATAGTGAGATTCGCTGTCTAGCCCTCTCTTGATAGTGAGATTCAATGTCTAGCCCTCTCTGGATAGTGAGATCCTATGTCTAGCTCTCTCTAGATAGTGAGATCCGATGTCTAGCCCTCTCTGGATAGTGAGATCCGATGTCTAGCCTTCTCTGGATAGTGAGATCCGATGTCTAGCCCTCTCTGGATAGTGAGATCCGATGTCTAGCCTTCTCTGGATAGTGAGATTAGATCTTTAGTCCTCTCTGGGTAGTAAGATTTGATTTCTAGTCTTCTCTGGATAGTGAGATCCGGTGTCTGGCCCTCTCTGGATAGTGAAATTCAATGTCTAGCCCTCTCAATGAAATGACCACAAAGTAAAAGAAAAAGATAAGGCCCCGTGTGCACTTTGCTCACGTTAACGAATAGTTGGTTAAAAGTAGAAAAAATAGGTCAAAAATGAACGCTGCCCGATAAAAAATTGTTGAACAAATCTACACATGCCAAGGATTGGTGTGTGCATTCTAAAGGCTCAAATATCGCGGTTTTCTCGTCAAATTAGCGACAACACATTCGCTCCCACTTAACCCGTGAACGGTAAGAACAGATTTGGAAGCAGCATTTGATCGTAAGGCGATCGTTGCTCATCCTCGTCTCTGTTATCTTTACTAACTTTTCAAAACAAATACGAATTATTCAATGTTGGTGAACGCAGGTGTGTCAGTCATGCAAGATGCCGGTGAAAAGTTATCAAAATAATTTAGCACGGTCAAAATTAATGAAATTTTGTGACGAACGTGAAAGAATCAAAAGATTTGGACAACTGATCACAACGATGAAATACACCCTACCTGAGTGAAAGCCACAAAAAATGTCAGCCTACACAGCGAATTGACGTCAGAGACAGTAAAATGGACGAAATGAGAGTCGTCAACTGAATACGTCTTCTCCTTTCCTTCCTCAACTGTCGATCAGCGTCGAGGGGAGATAAGATGTTATATTACTCTTCTGTTTGCCACTCATGTCGTTATGTTTTCTAGTGTGTCTAATGTTCCATCAATCCATCTTTTCCTCTTCTTTTTGCCACTCATGTCGTTATGTTTTCTAGTGTGTCTAATGTTCCACCAATCCATCTTTTCTGTTAGCCTCACCTATCTTTATGTTGCCCAATATTTCATATATTTCACCAATCTATTTTTTGTTCCGTGGTCGAGTCTTGGGTTTGAGAACGAAGAAATTGAAATTTTGAAAACTTGAAAATTGAGAACATACATTCTCAAATGCGAACGAAGGATTCTATCTTCATACTAGATCTCATGTTCAGTTGTTCAATCTCGCAAGACTAACGACAAAGTCTAAGGTCAGACATATCTCTATTAGAGACCTGTTATTTGCTGACGACGCTGCACTTGTCACGCAGAGTCAGGAATAATTTCAGAGCATGATACATGATTTGTTGCTTGCCTGCAGATACTTCAGTCTAACAATAAGTTTGTAGAAAACTAATATACTCGGTCAGGACGTTGAAGCAACACCTGCAATCTCTATCAATAACTGCAAACATTATGTCGTGCAGCAGTATAACTACCTGGGGTCCATCATCAACGACAAACTATCTTTAGATACAAAAATTGACACCCGCATTTGTAAAGCTACTACCACCTTCAGCCGTCTTTCTGGGTGTGTTTGGCAAAACAGCAAACTGACAATTATAACAAAGGCCGCAGTTTACAGAAGGAGAGAAGGCTAAATGCGTTCCATTTGAAATGTCTGCACCGTATTCTTGGTATCCCCTGGAAGGACAAAGTGACAAACGTGAAGATCCTCACTCGCACCTGCCTCCCGAACATCTACACGCTGCTCAAACAAAGCAGGTTACTCGGGCTTGACCATGTACACCGTATCAAAGATGGCCGCATACCAAAAAGATATACTCTATGGACAACTAGCAGAAGGGAAAAGAATTAGGGGGCGCCGAAAACTTCGATTTGTATGCGTGTGTAAACGTGACATGAGGACTCTGACACAAACACTGCAGCTTGGGAAGAAATAGCTGCTGATCGTAATCTTTTGAAACACACTCTAAAGCTCCAACTCAAACAAGAAACCGACAGATTTATAGAAAAAGAGAATACGCGGCGAAAGAAAAGCAAAAAAAACAACATTTCTGAGATCTGTGAACAATCTATATTCATGACTGACGGAGGCTACTCTTTGGTTTGATGTTCTCATAACTTATGCTCACGGCTCATTGATTTGATCTCTCTATCGTATCACTTGTTAAACAATCTTATCTGTTGTTTCTTTACGTTTTGAATGGCAGGGGTTATTTCTAGCTTTTTTCTTAGATCTGCATTTCTGATCTTATCTCTTATGATGTATCCTGTCATGCGTCTAGCATTAACTGAATATTAAAATGTAACAATAACTCAAGTTCTACAACTAACGATTTCAGAACGATACGCATACTTCCTCTTTGTAACATCTCAGAGTAAAAGCAAGATAGATGAAAATAAGGAAAACGGTAGTAGAATAAGCAGGCAAAACTCAAAAAAAAAAAAAAACGCAGTCAAGAGGAAGTGAAAGCACTGATAACAGGAAACTATAACCATGTCGATATCCAGTTTAGTATCGACCCAGAAACTTTACTTCCTTATTTTCGGTCTTTCGAACTTGTCTTCCGTACAGTGGACACTGTTATGTGTTATTGTGTAATATTATGTCATGCTAGTTTATTTTATATAGAAGTAGAGGTAGAAATTCAGTATGGTAATTCTGTGAGAGATTATTGCTGCGGTCCATGCAAGATAGAAATTGTGTTGTTGCCCTACAAGATATCACAAGGCGTGTTAATTATTGCTGCCTTATTGGTCCCCATGTCCAAGGAAAGAAGACGAATAATCAGAAGAAGAAAAAGAAGACGATGATGATGACGATGATGAGAAGGAGCGGTACAAAGACAAATACAAAGGTAGTTGTGTTTTTAAGAGTAAAGTTTTATAAATGATTAAAACTTTCTTATTTCAAAGTATATTTCCTTTGAGGATATTTGACAATGATTTTTAACTCTTTGAGGAAGCATGTGATATCCCCAGGTCTTCAACATTCTCTTTTCCCTTTTCTCTAAATTAACAGTTGTGTTTTCCCACC